>VOQZ01000109.1:0-97239 GCA_008079305.1 Phytophthora palmivora | reverse complement strand
CATCCGGAGAGCGTATGTGAACCAGTTTGCAATTATCTGGAATTGTCAACGCAACGTCTAACGTGATTGCTTTGTTGATGCTGCAGTGACCGATGAGGCAGCGTATCAATTGCAGCTGATGAAGGATAACATGGCCAATAAGGCAGCCAAGGTACATTCATGGAATCATGACGTACTACTGAAATTCGTGCTTACAATGGATTCTATTGCAGCTGAAAAACATGACGAGCGGCTTCTTCAACGACCTGCAGACTCGCTACGGGTAAAAGGCAACAAGATGCAGTGTATCCATGTTGGATCATGTAGCCATTTGGCTCCACGTGGCATCGTCGGAACCTGTGCACAGTTAATATAGCCGGATAACAGGGTGTGATCAGCAATTTTCACTTGCAATTTGTATTGACCTTCGAATCTACAATAAATACCCGTCTACTGCAATGTCGTTAAACCAATCGTCTTGCCTGTTCTCCTCTATAAATGAATAATTTACCTCCAGACACGCGTCGCTTCCAGCCGCCATTTCAGGATACTCGTGCTAGTGAAAATGTGGAGCACCAAGCGAATTTGATGCTGGCCGTTGTGGCGCTCGTACTGGGTAGCGCTCCATCCGTACAGGCAGACGACAAGGAGTGTGAAGGTCCGTCATGGCAAGCGTAATTGCTTGAGAGTTGGTGCAATTGCTGACGTTTTCTTGCCTCTTGTCAGTGTGTGTCAAGGTGATCAACGACCTTAAGAGCACGTACGCGCAGCTGCTGGAGGAGACGCCTAAGGGAAAGACGCAGGCAGTGGCTGAGAAGGCCGTGACCAAGCACTGCGGCAAGAAGCTCAGCACCAAGGACAACAAACTGGTACAATGTTACTGTAACCAATGATGCTGTTGGTGGAGAACTGACACTTGCAATGTTGGCTAGTGCTACAACCTGGAGCCGCTCAAGAAGGACGTGGCTCGTCAAGTGTCGTTCAAGAAGGACTCGCTCAAGATCTGCAAGTCGCTTGAGAAGAAGAACCCCGATTTCTGCTCCATGCGATACCGTACGTCCTTCGAGTTGAGAAGCGTCCAGACCTTGTGCACTAACTGTTTGATACTTTGTAGCCGTTAAGACGGACGCTAACACAGACTACTCCAAGATGCGCGTCAAGCAGCTGCGGAAAATCCTGGGTGAGCGTGGCGTCGAGTGCGTCGGCTGTGTGGAGAAGGCGGACTTCATTGCCAAGATCAAGGCCACCGAGTCGCTGCACTCGGAACTCTAGATACCTCAGGCACAGCACAAATAAGACGAGATCAACTAGCAACATCGATGCACGTAGATTGGGCTTGATGTGCAATTGATTCAATAAACCACCAAAGAATATACCGAAAAAAGAAGCTCTTACTATTAAATTAGCGACGACAGTAGTGGACGTAGCGGTTTGTGCTGTCGCCACTCCATACAGACGGAGTGAATGCTCTGGTCTTCTCTGCTTACAGTCCAAGCTGCGCCGTCCGCAGGATCTGAATCACGGACGAGCCCACCAGCACGAACAGGAAGAAGCCCATGAGCACAGGACCCACGCTGTAGCCCTTCTCCTCCTGCAAACAACGATATCATTAGTCAGAGAGAGTATACGATGATCCACAGGAGCCGTAGCGCACCTTCTGCGGCTGAGAGACTAGTCCGCGCTTGTGATGTTGGCCAGGTGCTTCTCGGAGCGCAGACGCATCTTCGCGGGGGCAGCCATGATACTCGGACTTTGATTCAAATCTGGAAATGGGCGACTAGACGGCCAATAGAAATGCTCGCCACGTGTCGCTAGGGCTTCTGTGGATTGGTGTGATATACATAAACTTACGTGACCCACATGATTGAAAGCTTTCCGGTGTTCGAAGGTCAAGTGACGTCAGCAGTGAGGTATATTGACCGGAATAAAAATGAATATGGTGCAAGTTACAGCAACGATAGACGCCTGCTGCACCATATACAGGTAGCAGTGCTGCCAGACTAGTTACTTGTTCGAGTGTCTGCCACCCGTCGCTTACTGGCGCGCATTGATCTCGCTGGCCAGTCTGTTCTCGAGCAGCATGTGGCTCTCGGGCGCGAGACCCACGCAGGCGCGGAAAATGTTGATCATGCACTCGCGCTGCGCAAAGAGTGCGTTCACAACAGGCGTGCCACGCGGGACGAGCGGTGCCTTGAGCATGTAGCTGAGAATCGATAGGACCGAGTGCATGTGCTCGAATTCCGCGGCGCCTTCCTTCTTGAGTGTGATGCGCTCAGCGATCTCGCAAATAAGCACCAGATCCAGGATCAGTGGCGACGCTAGCAGAGAGTCCTCGCACGTGTTGTGCATGGAGATGGTGTTGTTGCCGTTCATGAAGATTTTGGACGTGTATTCATCCAGGGCGCGCTTGCTGTCGCCCACGAACGGCACGTACTTGATCACCACGACGTGGTCCGGGTGCTCGTTTTCCTTGTAGAGCAGACGGTTAGAGGCCACCATGTCGTCGACGACGTTTGACTTGGAGATCTCCTTGGAGCGGAACTGCTGCGGAGCCGACAGGTTCTTGCCGTCGTTGTTACCCAAGTGATTGTAGCTCACGATGGACGTGGGCTTGATACCAGCCGACACGAGGAAGTCCACAAGCACGGACTTCATCTTGGTCTGACCGGACTTGAAGTCGTCACCGCCCACAAAGACCTTCTTCTCCTCAGCCAGGTCCAGCACACCAGGCACGAACGTGTTCTGCGGACTGCCGTTGATGTACGAGCATCCCTCAAGGATCGAAGCCACCGCAAAGATGGTAGAAGGCGACACCTCAGCCTCGTTGGCCTTGATGGACTCGAGGAGGTTAGCCGACGTGTCGTTCACGCCTTCCACAATGTCGGAGAAGCGCTCAGTGTTAGCAGACCACAGCACAATAACCTTGTCAAGGTTGTTGCTCTGCTTAAAGTCACGGATCTGCTTGCGGACAGCATCCAAGTGCTCCTGCTTGGATCCCTTGAGCAGGTTATCAGCACGATCGGCCTGGTTGGCAGCAATGAAGTCCGGGTAGTAAATGGACGGTAGCGGCTTAATCTTCTCAAGGTGCGGTACAAGTTGACGCTGCAAGTCGTGGTCCAACACTTGGGCACGCTTCATGGCCTCCGCCATGTTAAGCGAAGAGATGTCCCATCCACCGATGACCAGGTCGTTCGGCGCCACCATTGGCAGCAGGTTGTGGAAAGGGATGTACACGCCCTCACCATTGGCGTTCGTGCCGAGACGCACAGTGGACGCCTGTGTGACGGAGCCAAAGTAGTTGGGCTCCTGCACACCTTCCTTGGTGGTCCACGTGATGTGGTGCTTGTTGGCGAGGATGCTGGCCAGCAAAGTGGAGCCGTTGTTGCCACCGAGACCCACGATCATGACGCCGAGCTTGGGCACCTTGCGCTGCGTCTTGAACGTGAACTTTTCCTCCACAGGCGTAGCCACAGTGCCCTCCACGCGCGTCGTGGTGTACGTGTACTGCGACGTGATCTCATCGTCCGTGTACACGACGTTCTTGCTGTTCACGGTGAACGGCTCACGGAAGAAGTCGGACGAGGCCATGGCGGAGAGTAAAGAGCTGGGAGGAGACTTGAGCTGCGTGGGGCGAATTCCAGAGTGAGATCTTGAGGCTGACGCCGCTGGCCCCGTCAAAGTCGATCGAGACTGCTGTTGCCGTTTTCAAGATACAAGTTGCCCAACCGTCGCGAGTGCATAGTCGGGTGTGGATTGTTGTGACGGTGGGACTTGGGCATTGAGAGCAGGCAAAATGTGCCGAGATTATTTGAGGTGAGCGTCTTGGTGAGGAGAAATACGTTGTGGTGGAAGAATTGATGCATTTGCAGCTTTAGTGGCGGTTTGTTCTGTGGTGATGTACATGTACTTTTGTAGTATTTGATGTGGCGCTGGAGTTGCAACGATAGGCAGCATGCAGCAAAGCGCAATTCCTGTAAGCACAGAGCCAACAAGCCTGGAACGCAGGTTTTTCGTCAGCTACTTTTGCTGTGCGAAAAGAGAGATGCGTCGTACAGGTCTTGACAAAACTGAAGCTGAGATCAGAAACGGTGGCGGCACCACCTCGCCATTTGACGAGTTGCGCTTTAGATACTCAGTTTAACCGAGGCAAATCGTGCCAGCACTCATGTGTTGTAGCCACTTTAGCTCACGTGTCCGAATTTCCACACACAGGGATTCCTATCGAACTCCATGCCTGTTTTAGTATCGAGTCTACGTTAGTAGTTCTACCTGACATTGCAATAACAACAGCAACGCCGCCGGACAAGACCTTCGCGTCAAGCAACAGCACTGCACTGCTTCGTCTCCGCCCAGCACGTGCCAACCCAGTGCACAATCTCAATCTGCGATATCGACGCCAGGTCACAATCATACCGCAGGCGAACCGTTTTCACAGCGTGTGGAAGAGCCAAACGTGATGTCATCTTGCAACTTCAGGAACGAATCTGCATCGAGTGAGCTACTGTACCGTGTAGATTAGCGTGCAGCGATAACAATGACTATCAGTGATGCGCACAGCAGCAACCATCGCCACTTAGCCTCATCATAGATCGATTGAACCTCAACTTCCTTGGTCTCTGAGCAACGCGCAACCGTGGTCGGTCAAAATGCAGCCCATGCTCTCTGCAGCGAATCACCTGTTCCCCCAGCCCGTGTAACATGTACGATTGCTGTCACCTCGATGTGCTCTACACACCTCACTTCGGAAGTGGCTTCCAGCAGCATAAAATAGTGTTGCCAACTGCAGTCTTTCCAGTGTCTGGTTGTGCGGCACAAAAGTTCTCGCGATACGTCGATTAGGTGCTTGAACGAGAAAGCGTGCTGGACCTAGAGCAAATTCATGACTGCCTTTGGTTGCTGCTGGAGATTCAGAGGCACTTGGCCTTCAACTTGTGGCTGATACCAGAATGATGGTAAGTACAAAAACGAGTCACAGAATGATGGTAAACGTAAAAAAGAGTCGCAAACCGACCCAAAACCGGTGCATTTACCGTCATTCCGTCGGTAATATGTACAAAACCAGGTCCAAATACCACCATTCCCGGATACTTCCCTTGATCATCTCAATTCACTAGGAAGAAGGTTCTACTTGGTAAGCAGGACAGCGGAAACTATGGGTAGAAATCACTCCATATTCCAATAAACCTGTGTGCTTTGCATGTAACTAGGGTTTGCGCAGTAAGTAAGTCAACCCGCTCTCTCATTTCTGAGCAATTACTTGTAGCAATCCTCAGTGACTGCGCTACCAAACCAAAGAACAGCTCCGCGCGTTGAATAGTAGTAGAATGGACTTGGGATATCATTCTGAACATTTAGTTTGTGTAACCTTCATTCGAAATCTGGTGCCACGTGATTTTAGGTCAAAAACCGCTTAAAACACGTATAAAGCGAAACCCCCAAAACTCGAGCGCGCGATTGTGGCTTAAGAACTCAGTCCATATTCCAACAAACCTCTGGTAGTCAAGAAAAATCGGGTCAATGTTTTCATTGACCAACTTCAATCTAAAAGCTCTCGGAGTTCTCGTATACTGGTCACGGAAACTCGCCTGTAATGTCCTTCACAACCGAAAGATTCAAGTGAAGGATACTTGAGGTATATTCCAGCAACTCAATATTTTACACCAAACAGCTCACGGTCAAAATAAGGACGACCCAAATCCCACGACACCAATCAAATGAACTCTTTTAAACTGCCTTCAGCGTCATTAGTAGCAGTATACGTGACAAATATAATCACCTGTAGAGAAATACACCATTTCCAATCAAATTCAGATTTTTGTCGATCAAAACAAGAACTACTCCAAGCAATACAAGAAAACCTGAAAAATGTTAGGCCGTGTTCGAGTTGAAAAACCAAAACCGAGCCCATCGTAAAGTAGCTATGTTGGCGAAAGAAGCTGCGTAGGATATAATTCGAACCAGCTGGATAAATCAAACGTGTTTCAAATAGAACGAATGGTAGTCATGTCTCCCCATAGCTTAAACACATGTGGTTGGCCTTGAACGACCGCCATTCAAAAGATGAATGGTGACGACGAAGACGAATTATGGCTGCTCCAAGCGATCGCCGTTATGATGCGAGGCAGCAGGGGTGTATCGCTAGGGTGCCTTCTGGCGGAGCACCGCCTGCTTGACCAGGAAGGCTATCGGTTCTTTGAAAAGATATACAGCAGCGCTAACAAGTTTCTTTTTCGTGACCACTTTCGCATGGAGAAGCACGTTTACGACAAGTTGTACGCTGAGTGTGGGTTATATACACCAGCGAAAATAAAGTATCGACGAGAGGTGTTTGCGGTAACACTGGATAGGCCGTTCGGCTTCATGTCGTGATCAAGAAACGAAATTTGGTCTGGCTTACTCTACTGTTCATCGCTATCGTCGCTATGTGGACTGAATACAAGAGCTAGATAGCTTAAGAGAACCGTAGTGACTTGCGTAGCATTCTAGAAATCGATTAGACCGGCAATTGACTCCAAAATGTTCGCACCCTCGTCCCACATTGTCCTCCGGCGTCCACCGTCCCATCGCATATTTCTGGGACGAGGTTGCGAACATTGTGGACGCAATTGCCGGCTTACTTAGCCTTCTTGCGACCGTCTCGGTAACGCTTCACCCTATCGGTACGCTGAGCTGCGGATGGGGGCGAGGAGAGGATCGACGGCTGTTTGCTCTGCGTCTCTGCTAACGCTGACGACACAGGGTTGGCTACTGCGGGGCTTCTTGGCGTCTCACTGCACCACCCGGCACCGCTAACACTGCACAGACTTTTGAACACGTCGTTCACTGTCATCATGCGCGAATACTTAGAGCGACATTGGTCTGAACCACATAATAAAGCTAGTTAAACGCTTGGGTTATAGCAGTAATACATCGCTACGTACCTTTGTCGACAACGATTCCTTTTTCAGCAAGGCGTGAAACAATAAGCGTCCGGGCCTTTGATTTAATGCCCTTGCCCGTTTTAAGCGAAGCATCATTGCGGGCACTCAGGTAGTGCTGGAGGAGCTGTTACTCCTCTTCACGAGTCCAGGACCTCCGCGGTTTCTTGGTAGGAGTCTCTATTTTGCATGTGGCCATTATTGGAAGGAGGTCAAAATGATAGGTTCCAAAAAACAGCTCATCGATGTATTTCGAAACCAGTCATTTTCTCGTGAAGCAGCTCGTTGGGTGTTTATGTGTTCGACTTGCATGATTGTGTCCAAATTGCTATTTTGGCGCTCAACCAGCTGCTTACACCCCCAAACAGCTATTTAGTGCTCAACTCGAACACGCCCTTATATGTGAATGTGCACCAACAATTGAAGGTTTTGATCGTACTCGCAAAACAGATGTTTATTGGTATGGAGAGAGTTCTTGAGCACCTGCAGTTTCCGCTGTCCTGCTTATCAGATATAACGTTGCCACGTTGACAAAATACTTAAAACACCGTACCTTTGACAGGCCGACACCAACGAATGCTGAAATCCACTCAGATTTGAATACTGAGACACCACACAGTTCGCCAAATTGCGTCGGAGCTAGCCGAGTCATTCGGGTGCGTATACCCCACAACTCAATCATTCAGCTTTCGGAATATTCGTCGCTCAGGCGCCCAGCGCCGCCCACTCGGCACCAGCGTTCTCGCAGCTCTCCTGCGCGCTAAGGGGGTCGGCTGACTTCGTGGGACGTACCATTTGCTTCCTCACTGTACCAGGTTGGAGCGCATACCCAGCTCTTCGTGCAACGACGCCTTCGGGATGATTGAATGCACCCGGAAGGGCAGCCAGGATGCTGCCTCAGTATCATGCACTTTGTATGGTAATCAGGCTGCGTTGTGAGAGACTGTTGCGCGTACTAAGAAGAGGTTCAGGGACGGCACACGCTACCAAGGGAAGTAGATCGCGCGGGGCGAGCCGCTGACAGCGGTGGTGGGACATTGAGCGGGCTGGTGGGCAGCGTGTGTTGGCTGTGAGCCGCATCGGTGGCGGTCGGAGGGTGGGTGGGTGGGGACCACACAAACATGCAGTGTAAGCAATGCTATGAATTATAATGGCTAGCTACATTCGGACTATTGCTCTTACACTAACTCGAGTGCGATCCCATTGTTTGCAGGTCTTCCAGCAGCTTGTTGCTCACTTCGTTCGCGGCGAGCTCGGTTACGGCCGCGGTACACCAGGCGTGCGCGACCAAAGAGGTCTAGCTGATCCCGCATGGATAGCCCGTATAGGAGGTGGCTACAGCAGCCGCCTTTGAGGAACACGCGGCAGCAGCACGTCTGTGCATTGACGTCAACTTACCAACCCGCTCCCGGCATGCCTGCCGTTTCCACCCTTGCTTTTGGGGCGGAAAGGCGAGCTGTCACTGGCAGTGCCTCCTTTGTGCGGCGATCTTGCGGATCGTAGACGCGCTCGAGCGTGTCTGACACTACGTGCACAATTGTTGAGGCCGCAGGCTGCTGCGCAGCGCCAGTAAGAAAGTCGATGGAGGGCTTAATCGACGTTGTCTCCCGAATGGTCTGCGCTTTCGTCATCTTGCGCACCCGTCGAACCATATCCGTACGCGGTTGAATCGCAGTGGCGATTGGGCGGCCCCGAACCCCCTCCGATTTCACGCAGAGTAGGAGCTGGTCAATGAGTGTGCCCATTTTGAGGCGAACACGCAGGGTGTAATTGCGCTTGATAGCGCGATTGAATTGCTCTACAGGATTGCTTGTAGCAGCAAAACCGCGTGGAGCGTAGAATGCCTGCCAGCGATGGAAGTTCGAGTTTAGCCATACGGACGTGAAGTAGGTAGCGAACGCACTGAGTTGGGGAAGCTCATCCCAGCTTTTTAAGCACCGTGATTTCGTAAGCTCAAACTCAGCCGCCGATGTAGCATAGTGCATATCCGCAATATCACGAGCAACTTGAGCAGCAAATGCGATAGGGATACCACGGGTATGCTTGCAGAATTTGGCAGCTACGTGGAAGTAGCACATTAAATTGACGAGGTCGTTGCCCACAACGAGTACTGAGTCCACAACGTGTCGTTGGGCTTTGTCCGCGTCAGCCATGACGTAGCGAACCGAGAGCTGCTTGTTCGTCACCAGCGTATAAATTCACGGGAGCATAGCTAGCGCCTCCGCAAAATGATGCTCAGTTTTCTGGGATACAGTGAAAAACCTCACTAGGTGAAAGGAGCTCATACAGTCGGAGATGCCCACAACCATAACCGGATACTCCATCTGGCTCAACTTGTAGGTGACATCCAGGTGGAGTACATAGCTTGCTGGATCGCGGTCTAGTCGGCGTAGCAGTAGCTTCGACGACACACCGACAGCAAAGGCATCTGCGTCCGAACCGCGGCCGACAATTGGCTCCCGATTAGCATTAGAGTGCCACGTGAACGTGAATGGCATCTCAGACTCTTCCCCGCCTCGGTATGCGTGCTCTCTGACCTTCGCCACAACATTATCGTGGTAGTCACTCCCACCAAGATGCGCGCGGCGATAGTTCTGCACGAAACGCTGTACGGTCGCCAGCTTAGGCATTGCAGCCTCCGCAACTTGGAAGCGCCTCACGATCCCGTTGTATATATTCATAGGTTTATGATTGTAGGTGAACATATCGCGGGTAAATGCCTTCATTTCCTCGGTCAGGCGCGTCTGGCGGGAAGGACGAAGCGGCGACACGTGCTGGTTCGCCTCCCACAGGCTCACCACGTTCGACAAGATGCAGATCTGCACCCTTCCCTTCCATCGGCAACGCGCGTACGGGGCTACCATTTTGCAGGCCTTGCACTTGCACAGCTGTAGCCTCGTACGCATGTTGTGCGGCGTCGGCTCGGTGCACAGCAAGCACGGCGTTAAGCCGCTCTTGTTCACAGCGTAGCCCTTGCGCGATTCCAGCAGCATGTCGCTGTCGTAGATGGAGAGGTCTTTAGCTAGAAGCACCCAGACGATCTTGGCACGAGGCATTGTTGCAGTGGGGTGATGTAGGACGTAGCGAGGTGTATGTGTGGGTTGGGCGAGAAGCCAAAGTGGCCTACGAGCTAGTTCCTATTGCGTTTGGGTCACTATCGGATCCATTCATTCGCTACAAGTGTGAAATTTGGAGGATCGGGTTGGTTAATATCTTGGTAAGTGTAAACGGGTCATTGGACAGTGCTGGTAGGATGACTGGCTGTAACGGTGTCCGATTGAAAGTGCTATTTGCTGATTCGTGGATGTTGCTCAACCGATATTAGTGTTGGTGATGTGAATTGCGTGTAATTCGTACAATTTAGGTGATAGTAGGGCGTGGTCTATAACGTTCTTTTTCTTCCCAGAGAATTGAGCTGAAGATGATCAAGGGAAAAAATGCTGCAAATTCTCGAACTGATGTAACGTCAACAATTGTTATCATGGTGGGTTATATCAACAATGCGGAACTAAGCTCCCCAAAAGAAACTCAGCACTCTCTATTTCTCTTTTCTACCTATACTGTAAATTTGAATATACATGTATAAATAAAAATGTCGGAACCCGATGCATTACAATTCGATTAGTAACCGGATCGGAACGCGGTTCTGGAACCTCGGAACCGAGAGAATATGACGTTAATCCATTAATGTGTCCGAGAGATTTGATTTAATAACCCAACTACCGCTCGAAGCATTTGACGGAGCAGCTCGTGACTTCGTTTGTCTCCTCCTGGTATTGAAGATAAAATTGATCGCAGGAATCGACAAACCAATTATGAACGATCTGAACCCTCGCAAACTGTGTCAATCGATACACTTCATCCAACTTGTGTCCAATGGGAACGAAGTTAACTACAAGCATCCGGTTGACGTTGAACTGTTGTCTGTACTCATCTGCCTGATTCGCAGCGGCTTCGATCTCTGACTCTCGTAATTGATTTGATTTCAGCTCGTACGCAACTCGGACCCCTTTGGCCATAAGAATATCGGTTCTTCTTCGGCTGCCTGGAGTTTTTGGTTCAGCATAAATATCCCTGGTCAGTTCACCTTTCTTCAAGAGATCCCGAATCGTCGAATATAGTTCGTGATGAAATGCCAACTCGCTCGGTGCTTGTCGATTCCCCACAAGATGATTTGAAATGGTTTTGAGGTTCACATGCCAAAGTGCAACAGACAAGAGACGCAGTGGGTCATTCCTAAAAGCAGTATGATAAATTTTCCGCACGGGAAGCGTTTCGACACAGACTCGACATATCATCCCTGATACAATGGCCAGTGCACCACTGCTTCCTTGAACTACAATCCACATTCTCAGTAATGGGTCAACGAGTCGCCTTTCCTGATCACCCTGACTGAAATGCAACAGTACGCCTCGACAGAGCTAGCCGTCGAATGCCCATGGGCCTCCAATACATATTCGAGTGCTTACCACTCTAACTCAGTCAAGCTTCGCAGATCGCCTTGTATGCGGTGATAGATGTTGTTGTACTGTGCCAAATACCCGGAAAATGCACCCACTTCGAACCACGGTTTCCATTCATCCCAATTCAGAGTCCACTTGTCATTACCAACCGTAAATCGAATCATTGATCCATCGCGATTACCATATTTCGTTTTGTTTTGGTAGCTGCGGGCTTTGGGTTTGGTCAACATCTGGCTTTTGGAGGGGTCTCGATGTCAATGTCGTCGTCTGGAGCAGCGAGCTGTATTGACCGGATCTCTGGCGTCTCTGTTGTTTGCTCAGATGGGACCACACCCGTTCGATCGATTCAGTTACCGCCTCAGTAGGTTTCGCTATCAGCTCAGCTGGTTCTGCTACCAAGGCCAAAGTTTTTCAAACCTGGTACGCCTGCGCCATGTACTCACTCAGGTAGGTATGAAATGACTCCCACAAGTCGAACCGCGTCCGATGTAGAGGGGGCCGAAAGCAACAGTAGCCTCCGTGGCGGAGCCACCTCCCTCACTACACCCCTCTGAGAGCGATCTGCGTCTCGAATTGGATCGATCTTTCTGGTGTCCGAGCGCTTGTGCACCCTGACGACAGGGTACACTCGGCTTCGTACTCGTCTTCGCTCGTGCTACCAGCGCTTCTGTACGGAACGTGATTGTCGCTCCATTATCGATGCTGCGGGAAATGCTCAGTGGGGTGGCAACCACTCGTTTGGCAGGTATACACGTTTACACCGTTCGGATAGAGCTCTGGTGCAGCGACAGGAACGCAAACAATGACATTTCTTTGCTATACCCAAGTCCACGGCCGGATGGGCGCATTAACAACTCTTAATCAAATGCAATACAGTGTACCCCTTTTCTAACCCTGTTACGAAGACATATGACAAAGTTTGACTAAAGGGTAGGGGGACGATTTATCATCTAGGACTGTTGTGACGAGTTTTACCTGTATTTTAATGATATCGAACTTTGAGTATTCGATGCTGACGTAAGGATGCAGTGTATATTTTTACTATTTCAACGAATAGAATAACGATACGGCGATGTGAATTGGCCAATCGACGCAAGCAATCACGATCGTAAGAATGGTCATCTCCATTTGAAAATCGGGGTCGAATTGACCGAGCAGCAAACAATGGCAGTACACAGGGGATGTCGTCATTTTTGTTTTACGAACTTCTGCGCGTTTTGAATCTCATACTTTAATTATGTGTTTACAGGGGATCCCAGCGGCAGCACGAAAGTCGGCGGCTGTTAGTTGTGTCTAGGGTGATGCCAAGAGGTATTTCATTTTTGAACCATGAGCAGGGTCAAATGGGATCCCTTCAAGTAGCTGGATAGAGTCTCCAAGCAATCACAATGCGTCTCAACCGGTCTAAAGCCGGCGTTCATCAGTTCTTGCGTGATCCGAGCAGCTAGAAGACCAAGGAACGCTCTGGGAGGCCCTCAAAGATAACACCTACAGCCTCCCGGAGAATGCTCCGTGCTGTCTACACGAGAAAGTACAGATCTGGTCAACTGAAATCGTTGTGGAGTTGCATATAAGTAGTCGTCGTGTCTGTTAGGTCCTTCATACCACTCCTACACTAAAAACAGAAACATAAGCAGATTCCCGCTCTAAAACCAAGCCACAAACTTGCTCGTGCTTCCTGGGCGTCTCCCAGAGCTCGCTGGACGGAGAAATGGAAGAGTGAATCTTCAGTGATCAAAACCAATTTAACCTGACGGAAACCAGTATTACTGGCATGATCTACGAACAAAAGAACGACATTTTTCGAAGCATCATTCAGGAGGATCGGTCATGGATTGGGAGCATTCTCCTCTAAAGACAAGTCGCTGCTAGCTATTATTTGCTGGTACATAGTACTCAGAACAGTGTGAAGTATGTACAGACGTAGGAGAAGAACTTATTTCCCTTCGTCAGCAAGAATCATCCCCCATGGGTGCCTCTTGCAGCACGACAACTGTTCTATACTTTCACCACGCTACACCAAAGCCTGGATCAACGACCAATATGTTGCTGTTTACCATGACCAGCGTTATTCACCTTCATAGAAGAATCTAACGGACATTAAACTAATATCAACTTTTTACAGAACCGCGAGAGGACGCGTTTGTATGTGATAGCGTAGAATTAGCGTAACATGACCTAAAGGTAATAATTGTTTATATACGCTTCAATCAGCTGACCAACCCGTAAAAGTATGAACCTTTTAGAAGGATTGAGTTTAGACCGATTTCTAGCAGTAGTGGCGCAAATCAATGTAGGAGGGCGTTGATACTTAATGCGATATAAATGTGCTGTGACATGTGGGACTTGTAAAGCCCATCGCAGCTTACTGATATCCGCGCTTGACTTTAGTCATTTGACTGGTAACCCACCCCTGCGGATGCAGGTTCGGTATGAATGCAACCAAACTGTACATCCACAAATAATATACTGTAGAAATAATATTACGGCCAATGAATTAAGCAATCAGAATGGAGGCACACTGATAATCTGTAACCTGAATGAAGTACCAGTAATACTTCTCCATTTGCTCCCATCACTGTCCAGTTGTTTACTCGTGTAGGATCTAGAAGGCCCATCCACAATTATTACACCTTTGCCCGGATGTCACTTCAAAGTAACTGAAGTAGTAATACTTGATTACAAAACTGTCATTATATTATAACAGAAATTTAGCGCTGGTCAACGGTGTAGTATTATTGTGAGGAAGTTGAAGTCACGGACCCACGTCCGTGATGACCAGCAAGATAAGAAGACACGAAACAGTGACGTTTGCATTGGAACAACGGCCAGCTGCATGAACACGAGTGTAAAGTCGGTGAGGGCCACTTAAACACTACCACCAAGGCGAGGTTAGACTACGAGAGTCCGAGAGCTGATTCACCTAGGAAAAAATAGTAAAGATAACTCGATAAATAAAAAACCTCAGTTGACATTTCGCCAGCAAGATAACAAGTAGGAATGGAAGGGTGTGTCATTCTGATCTTCTGGTTAACGTACTGGGTACAGAATTTGAGTAGCGTCGTCCGCTGGATCAACAGCAGTGTTGGATTTGTGCACGCTGGTCCGGAAAATCTGAATGAGCTAGAACTGGACCGCGTTTTGAAAGTGTCCTGCCAGGTTGTCATCGATGAATCTGGATGAAATCGCCGACAGAATGGACGCCATTGAAGTAATGAGAAATTGGTTGAGGGAACCCAATTCATTAAAAACTTAGTGGTCGACTCGGATTGAGTAAATACGTGTTGAGATAATAAGCGTCCTGTACTGCAGGTTCTCAGCTATTGGTGCTGGAAATTGCTTGGTGGACCATATTGCTGGTGTAGAAAACAGCTAGCCGGCGCGTACTGCTGTCGTTAAAAGCGGTTTGGTGAAGCAAACTGATGATGCTGCAAGCTGCTTGGTGCAGCATACTAATTTTCTTAAATACCTACTGGTATTGGCTGCTGGTAGTAAGCTGGCATTTGAGCTTTTGACCAACAAGTGGCGAGCTGTCTTGAAAGTCGAGCGTCGTCGCAAGCTGGTCTGTATTACCTCAGATTCTATTCCGGCGAGAACACACTTCGTCTGAACCTTCGTCGTCGCGATCTCGACGAATCTTACTCACATATTGAATTGTCTTCCTGGCTTCCTGACGAAATGTCTCTGGTATTGCTTGGGCGATCTCCATATGTGCATCCAGCTTCTCATGGAGTGCCTTCAAAGCCTGATGATGCTATTTAGAAGCATCGGTCACAGTATCCTCGATCTGTGACAACTTGGAAATGATGCCTAGCCCCTAAGCAGCAAATAGGTTAGTGATGGCTCCTTGAACGCTGGTCAAACTTGTCTCTTGGGACTTTGCTACACTCAGCCGAATTGCATAAATTGGCCAGCGTATCTTGACGCTCAGTATAAGTCAGTACGCGACAAATCTGATACAACCTGTATAGCCTCTTGAAACGCATTCTAACACAATTCCGCTTGAACGTTATCGACCCCCTGCTGACTTGATCCCTGTCGGCTATCCGTAGCACGCCCCACCCGCTCCTCGTATTCAGCTACCGTAATCACCGAAAATGGGGGATCTTCATCGGATACATCTTGCCCAGCAATTCCATTGGTAGATGCTGTTAACGCCAATAAAACCGGTGTGTCCCTTGACGGTTTGGGACCTGCGCTTCAATTTCTTGTCGCTTCTTGGCTTGATGCTGCGTGGCGATATTTCCAAACGTAGCCTCCCACCACTCTGTCTTATAATCGAGGAAAACACCCAGGAAACCTGTCGTCACTGATGGATCCGTCACTCCAAACGGTTCAATCAGCTCTGAACCATTATAAGATCCCACCAAATAAAATTATTTTCCTTGAACGCCTTGTGTACCTTGATATCCAGTAAGTTGACATGGAGTCATAACCGGGGCAGTAAACTAGATCTTGACATGCTTCTTCCTCGGCTTAATGTGATCATAACAACTTGAACCCTTTATGACAGTTGTGAATCGCTCTGGGCTTTTACGGCAGCCGACCTTGACAATAACAGTGTCGGGTCCATGCACTCCAGGGCCTTGGCGGGGTGGAATGCCGATCTTGTTTGCAGCGATGGGGAAGTACACATTATACGGAAACAGGTAACATCATGGTACTTCCCTCACACCCTTGACATTTGTAGTGTGATACGTCTTGAGCCGGCATCCATGCGTCTTCAAGTTTGCATGAGCAATAGCCGTTTTGACGAGGACTTTATCCGTCACCCCTCGCAAGACATCAGACATGTGCAACTCAGTAAGCCTCTCATTCCAGGCTGGCTTACCAATTCTATCGGCAGCCTTGCGAAGATGCTTGAGTCGCCTCTTCTTGAAGTCTTCAATAGACTCAAAATGAGTAGATCTATAGGACATCTAGTTGTGTTATAAGATAGTTAGCAAATCAATAAGATAACTTATGCATAAACCATAGATAAGGATTTTAAGGGACTCACTTCTTCGATTACGCGCGTATATGTCCGAAGTGGACTATAGATTAAGAATGCTAATTGCTAATGGCCTAAGTTCCGAAACGAGCGTAATTTCCAAATGTCCAATCAAAACTTATTTGGAGCCAAAATGATACGCTTCTACTAGATTGCACTACGTATTCAACATTATTTGTGAACCACATGGGACAAGACAAGATAATTTATTCATTCGTTGAAATTGTGCATCGATGTAGACCAAATATCATCATTCCCTGCACAAGACTGGAGGTACAGTAAATATTTGCAGCATTTCCCTCGATCATCTCAATTCGCTGGGATGAAGGTTCTACATCGTGAACAGAACAGGCGGAAACTGCGGGTAGTGCCTACGTGATTCAAGAACTCGCTTCATATTCCAATTAACCTCTGCGCTTTTCATGTAACTAGGGTTTCGTAGAAATTAGGCGGACTAGGTCCATCAACTGTTTTCCGCTAAGTTTAGTATTTTCCCTGATACCAAACAGAAGGCTTCTATACTCGGTCGACAGGGCATCTGTGCGCGTCATTGTGTCCACAACGAATGTGAGCATCTAGGTTGTAGATACTGGTACTAATCTTCTCAATGGGTCTTAATACCGAATTGGTCAGGGTCTAGACCGTAATTTATTGAGTTCCATTTTTGTCAACTATGTAGCTAATAGAAAGCTTCTTACATCTTACTTTATAAGGATACTTTTACTGGCGGGGAGGATGCGTGCCATCCTCACTCTAAAACCTGATGGCCCAATAGCTCGTCTAATATTTCAGATACGTACTGAGACGTAACTATGGTTACAGAGCACACTAGGAGTGACCAAGCCCTGGTCTTGGAAAGGTTCAATAGGGAGGACTGCGCCATGTGGAGGGATACAGAGATACCCACATTGAAACGCTGGATGAATAATATCAGCGTGGGTTGTTGGAAAAAGACTAACCTGAAGCTGCGGTTTTCATGACGGACTTCCTAGATGGGACGTCTGAGAAGCTAGCCACTACGGTGGGTGTGGAGGTCACCCAAGAAGATACAACGGCTAGGCGTTGGCGTTACCAACACTGGACAAGGTAGGTTCATCAGCAGTTTTTCGTTAAGTTGAATATTTTCCCTGATAGCGACGTGGAGGCTTATGTTCTCAATCGACAGGCACCTCTACGCATTATTGTACACAAACAACGACCACAACAACGAATGCGAACCTCTAGGTTGTAAATAACTATCCTTTAGTAATACTAGTTCAGCACGAGTGATCATCTAACGAGTTAATTAACCCGTTCTCTAATTCTGAGCAATCTACTTGTAGCAATCCTTGGTGACTGCTCTACCAAACCAAAGAACAACTCCGTACGTTGAATAGTAATAGAGTGGAGTCGGGATATCATTCTGAACATATAGTTCGTGTAACCTTCTTCCGGAATTGTGAAAGACCACGTTGATGGTGGCTTTAAACGCTATCTGTTGATCACTTCAACTTGTACTACCTGTACCCACATCAATCGATAATGTGGTCCACGCTGATTTTCGCAAAAAAGATTCGGAATGGCTCGCGTGCTCCTGATTGATAGCATCTATTTATACTTTAAAACTATTTTCCCTGCAGTTATCATTCGAGTACATCTACTTATACGCTCCCTCAAGCTCCATATTTAGCAAGCTAGACAAGACAGCGAGCAGCTCCGAGCAGTGTGCATCGCTTCGACTCGCGCAACGATGGAGGTCCCTGCGCCACTGCTTAATGGCTCCATCACGTACCTGGTGCTGACACTACTAGCGTGCTTCGCTGGCATTGGCATGGGCGTCACGGGCAAAATGAGTCGCGAGAACTCATCGTACGTCTGTCGTTTGGTTCCAATAGATCCAAAACGCATCACTAACAGCCCAATTTGTGCCTTTGCAACTCAGAATCTTCACACTGCTCGCTTTCATGACCGGACTGTGCCTCTGGATGTTCTGGTGAGGACGAATGAGGCAGAAAAGGAGTTGTTCTGGAGGTGATACTAAGTTTTGCTGGTTGTTGCAGGGCATGCTGTTGGCTGCACCAGTGGCACATCCTGGTGGTCCCCACGTACGGCGCGGAATAGAAGGAAATGTGACGGCTGAAGAGCAGAAGGCAACGTCTAGAGCCGATGAGGAGCTTCCACATCTATTAACATTGGAGCGGAACATGACAATTTATTTTTTGCCATTCAAAGTGCTTTGTGAAATGTTTCAGAGAAGACTCATGGGCTTTTTCCTTATGAACTGTCGATGTTGCACTTCTCGCTCTAACTACAGCCTAAAGTTAAATTGCATACTGCCTCCGTCTGCAACTGTACTTGTGGCTGCACCCGTCATTCCAAATGTATACTGGTGATCGCCGTATCCTAGATCGGGGGCAATGTCGAAGTCTTCTTCGTCTTCGCCGTCAAAGTAGTCCTGGATAATACGCACGGATTTCTCGTAGATGTCTACCACAGAAAGGGTTAAATCATGATAGTAGATGGGAGCTTGGATGCAACGCACCTTCTTCTTGGTGAAACTGCAGGTTCTGGATCAGCTCAACGCCGTCCGCTTCTTCAATGTATCGCGCCATGCGATTCTCCGTGTCCACCAGCGACATATCTGCCTCCCCTGCCCGAAGAATATTTTCTAAAGCGTCTAAAGACACGTTAATGATACGTGGGTCTTGAACATCCAGGAGCTTAACTAAGGGAGGAATGCATCCTATCAAGATGTGCATAAGAGAGTTAGTTGTTGCATTACTACATTGACCGCCACTGCCACTACAATTAAACCCGCCGTACCTTGCTGTACTAAATATTTGATTTGCTCTGTGGTGCCGCCAGACGTGGCATTTGAGATAGCCCAAGCAGCTTCTTTTCGGACGTCAAACTCGACAGACATTAGCTGAAACAGCAGCGGCGGAATCACATTGGCATCGATCACTTCTTGAATCTGGCTCGAAGTACCGGCAGTGATGTTAGAAATTACCCAGCAAGTTTCCTTGCGGATGAGCTTCTTCTCGTGCTTAAGGAGTGGCACGAGTCGCGGTAGCACTGCCAGATCCAACATCAGTTGTGTTTGCTGCTCATTTCCAGTCACAATGTTGCCGACCGCGCGTAGTGCTGGTGTCAGAATAGATGATGTTGGATGGCCCACCAGATCGACTATACGCCCGCACACACCAGCATCAATAACAGTCTGAACAGTCTCTGCTGAGCCATCGGAGAGATAAGATAGTGTCCAGCACGCATCCGCGACTACTTCTTCGTCCGGCGAATGAATAAGATGCGGAAGTAGCTTGAGTGCTGGGCTAACCAGCGCAAACTCCGGTCTGGGGGTACCACGGCAAAAGTTCGACAGCGTCCACGTTGCATTTCTGAGAATAGTAAGTTTTCCTGAAGATCTTCGCAGCACGGCTAGCAGAGGCATCACTGCACCTGCATTTAACACCAAGTCGCGACATTGCGGTGAATCACCCGAAATATTTCCCAGTGCCCACACGGCCTGTTCACAGACATCTTCATTCGAAGAAAACAGCAGTGCGCACAACAACTCCACCGCTCCACATCTAATCACCACCTCCGTGTGCTCTGTCGTCCCCGATGCAATATTGGTAAGTGCCCACGCCGATTCAAACTGCATCTCCGGTCGATCATGTTGCTTCAAAAATTCCACAAGCAGCGGTACGACACCCAAGTTGATCACCTCTTGAATCGGCGGGTTGGACTCTACTCAACACAGTATTACTTCTCCATCATCCATCTCCATCACCTCCAAACCACGTACCGAGCGACAACAGCCGTCGCAGCTTGGACACAGCGTTCGACTGCTCCATCGGATCCAGCGATTGGATCATCGCAGCAATTTTAGGCAAGTCCGACACCTACAAGAGTCAGTATACAGACAACATTAGCCATCTGTCCACACTTTGCTCTACAGCAGTAGCAAGCGTACACTGACGCCGTTATGGGAGCGCATGGGCACATCTGGCGTCTGCATTGGTGTCTCCATACTCAAGGCATTAACTTCATTGCTCTGTTGCTGTCAATATCACAGTGGTAATATCTGTTAGTGCATCAGCTGCTAGTAATTCAGTCTCTTTATGTTTATACCATGGGAATCTTGCGTCTCCGCTGGTTCACTCGCTCTCCGCGTCGGTTCTTGCGGATTTGGATGGTGGTGTCCTCGCGTCTCCGTCGAATCTCATCTGTGTCAATGCCTCTCTTGAAGCTGCGCATGCGGTCGGCGATGCTTGTAGCCATGATGTGGTGTCCTTGGAGCGGACTCGACTGGCAGCGATGTGCTATTGATCCGAGTAATCGACGAATAAATGCACCACCGCTTGTCTCGTATCAAGTATGGGAATAACCTGTATAATCAAATGTATGAATTAATAAAGAGAAGTGGAGAAAACAATTTACTTGATATTTGTATGTCATGACACATTGAAAACTTTTATTTTATAGGAGTGTTCTGTTCGATATTGTTTATGCCGTTGTGAATTTTATTTGAACTATCACAGTAAAAATTGCGGAGCTGCACTGAACTCTTGAGCTGAATGGCGAGAGTATCTTCCACGAGTTCCGACCAAGCCTTCCCAAGCGTCTTTATTACCATTGAGCGCCTGGTCAAATGCTCTGTTTGTTTCTCTGAACAGGCGTAGCACTTCTACATTCATAATGTCGTCCCTGAATGGCTGCATCCGCCATCTAAACAACTCTAAGACGCTCGTATAAAATGCACATGAGTGTTGTGCATACTGTTAGTACAACTTGTGCATCCACATAGTAAAATGTTATAGCGTATTTCACTGCTCGTTATTCTCGCATGCTTTTCGACTACCGAAGGATAGTCATTTGCAGACAGGCGAACTTCATTCGTCACTTTACAGTTTATTTCGCGACCTGTGCTACATTCTACACTTCCGCACAATTCCATTGCCATTTCGTTGATTGGCAATTACCGTCTTATCAACACAATTATGCATGCATTTCCGTTAACGTGCTCAAGGATGATGATATTGTCGCGAAGAGAGCAATCCCAGTAGAATCCGTTGGAGGTTGAAGAGGAAGGATGGATGGGAAACTCGCTGTAGACGGTCTGCAAGCAGCGATAAACGCCATGATGTCATAGTCGACGGCGGAAGGAGGCAAACCGCTGTCGACGGTAGCGAATCTGCGACGTGAGCAAGTTTGCACATTGCAATGAGTCCAAGTGTATCCAAAACCTTGACAAGTTCGTTTGCAAACATCCTTTGCATTTCCAGGAATTTGAATACTCAGTGAAGAGCCTTGAACATCGGACGCCACGAGTGTCGAGAGATCAGCAACAACCAGCATATGTGATAAATGGATTGGGCATATTTTGTTCGTTATCCTATGTGGTGTTCATAGTATGGTGTCGGTCGTCACAGTGACTGTTCAAACCACTGTACCACTAGTACCTTTCTCAGGGCAGACCGAACCTCAACGCATTTCCAAATCATCGTGCTTCGTATTCTGGTACGCACTGTAAAGCTTCTAACTTGAGCTGTCGACGATCTTCGTTAGACAAACCGGTTGGCGAAATAACATGAACGTGACACTTAAAAGAAGTTGCTTCGCTCCTGTCAGTCGCTCAAACCACTCAGCTCACTAAAATGCATTCCGTCTAGATGTATCGAGGCGGGAGCCTCAATGCCAAGAACATCATCAGTCCATACAACGCTTCCATCAGATGTCTGACGTGGAGCAGTTTCCAGCACCCAGGGTGGATCCCTTTCATCTCGCGTCAAAACTAGAGCCGCTCGTGACGGTGGATATAACAACGCATTCAACATGACATTGCATCCACCGCTCAATGGTTGGGGTAACTGATTCTTGGGGAGTCATTCCTCACACCGTCACTGGACATCAGTGACATCACTCCAGTGCTGGCAGCTACTTCGTTCTTGCGCCTTGAGATGGTGAGTTCATGTCCTGTGAGGACGACCGTCGAGGTACCTGAAACTATGCGACTAGTACAGGAGCACTATGGTACAGAAACACTATCCACATCACTACTGCCTAACTACATGTATACAGCTATTAAAATCGCTCCAATACGTAGTGGTTCGTGAACACCAACGGCACTTGACTCCAAACTTGCTGCACCTTGAGTTATTACTATAACAATACTCCTCGAACGAAATAGAATTTCTTTAATTTGAAAAGATATACTGGAAGTCCAAGATCATGCAAAGAAATCATGAGCATACAGTATTATCCATCAAAATCAACGTAAATTAGCATATGTAGCCACAAACCACTAGCGTTTGTCTCCTACCACGAGAGGTACTGTACAGTAGGTAGGATTTCAACGAGCATTTCCTGACGGAGAATGTCCACAATGTCCACGAATCTTTTATGAACTTTCGGCTCTGCTTACAGGAAACTCTCGCCCGTGTCAAGGCCTGGCACTTCTGGTAAGAGTGACTGGAAAGACTCGTAGTTCATCTTGAATGATGGGTTTCTTTCGCTGCCAGAGGGGTTTGTTCGTGCTGTGGTCAAGCAGTACGTTTGCCGAGAGATAAGCTTAATAAATCACTCTGGAATTTGCAGTCAACTCAGCAAGTCTCATTTGCCTTGCTGATCTTCAACACAGACAAACTCGAACAGCCCCTGAGAAGACGAAGGACCTGCTGTACTACGGAACAAGATTGCTGCTATCTTTTGACCAGGAATTCAAAGCTTTCACGTGGTTGTTTTCACCAATGTATCGTTCGGCGGAATCACACGAACGCTGATTCTTCACGTCGATAATCGAAAGCACAGCCCATGACACTCCATAGACTCTGTCATGCTAGGGGCTTAAGCTTTTGGAAGCATGAGGATCGGGTATCTTTGGTGGCAAAGGATCACCATGGCTGGCAAACCATATACTGGGTTATGAATTGACCGCAACCCTTAAGTTTCAGTACGTAGCATATAGAGGTCGTAAAGTAGAAAAGGAAAGAGGTTCGTTTCCCTCAGTTAATTTCACCCCAGTCTCATGATTATGGCGCGCTACGATCCTCTTCAGGCCCTTGAAGAACATGTCAAATCAGCAGCACACTCAACAGCCATCGGTCAGCTGTATCCTCTGTTGGCAAGTCCCAAAAACACACACAACAACTCGACTAATTACATAATATGCAATACGTATTCCTGCTATGATCAAACGACGGAGTTGTAAAGTATGCGTATCATATCAAGTTGAAATAAACAATTTTCTGTTTGATTCTCGCTTCCCGGAAGTTTTTGGTAAAACCTTTCGTCCCAAATAAGACAACTGCTGCTCTACCCTCCTAAACTCATTCTGTAATGTGGTGGATCATCCATTGGTTAGGTCATCTACTGTAGCAATTTCTGCAGTTAAAAGTTTCACCATGACGCTCTTCTTCTACTATCATGAGATCACATTTGCTCGCGAAGGACCTGATGTCCTTCGACGAGCTGCTTCATCTACCAGACAAAAATGTCATCCAAGAAGAAGGCTAGGAACGTGTACATGTGTTGCGCCGTAAAAGATGATTATGGATGAATCAAGCGCAAGTTGTCAGGAACCTAAGATGGACATCTGACGATGGCAAGCGTGACTAAACATGAACTTTTTCCGTGCCCGACTGTGTTGTTTCTGTCGCGAAATGGTCTTTGCAATTGCAGTGCCTTGCAGACTCTCCAGTACTGCGCCACCATTGGCGGCGCCACCACCGCGATTCTACTTGTGTTGCGAAGCTGAAAGATGCAAAATAGGTTTGAAAATTTAGTTATCTACTTCACCTGATAATGATCGAAGGTGCACGTATACGTTCATCTCACAGGTAAGAATCCTGATAGGATACATTTCGTGCGTGGTGCATGCAGTCATGCCGATCATGCTTTTTAGCTCTTGCCGATCGTATAAGGTCATCTTCGCTTCAATCCCTCAACTTGCCCAATTTACAACTCGGTTTCGACTGGTGGCGTGGCCAATGTACCGTGCGTTGCTGGCTCTTAGTAGGGTAGGGACTCCTTATAACACCGATGATGCAGGTCCGGCGAACGATCAATACAAGGTACCTTACCGAGAATCCTCTCATCGATCTGCTGTCCTTCTTACTAAGCAATTTCACAACAGGTACCAACTGTGTTGAATAAGTCGCACATTCCAAATTTCGCCTAGAAGAACTCAAGCCATTGATCTAAAATGTTCGGCCGTAACATCTTTCTATCACTCGTGACCTGCGCATTCGCACTGATAAACGTCGCCTCAGGTACTTCCAACCTACCGGTAATCTTCTTCCACGGCGTCACCAGGACGTACGAAGATGGCGACAACTTCGTGGCCAACCTGACCGCGGAAGGTCGTACGGTGGCATCACTGTCATTCTGCGACGGCATTTGCTCGATCCAATCACTCCTGACCCAAGTCCCCATGGCTGTGAAGGCGGTACGCGAGTTGGTGGCCAATAACTCGGTGTTCAATGACGGATACATCTTCATTGGACACTCGCTAGGTGGCCCTATTTCTCGTGCTGTGATGGAGGAGATGGATGACCATAAAGTTAAGCGCTACATCAGTCTAGGCGGTCTACAGAATGGCCAATTCATTGGTCCTGAGCGAGTGGAAAAGTCGATTGCCGATGGGGGAGCGTTTTTCAAGGCGGTTATCCCGGAAACCTCGTACAACTACAGCGGATATAGCGCCGAGGCCTACTATGGAAAGATGCAGAAGGAATTCGTGCTTCATACGATCGAGAACCCTGATGATCAGTACACGTACGCGCAATTCAACGTGAACCGTTGGCCGCAGTTTGGCAGCTTCTCAACCGCCAACTTCTTCCTCCCAGTCTACAATAACGTGAACCATTGCCTACCTGGTGACGACCAGTGCATCTTTGACCAGCATCGTCGCAAGGCGAACTTCCTCAAAGTCGAGGAGGCTCACTTCTTCGCGTCACCTGCTGATGATATTATCATGCCATGGCAGAGTTCCATATTTGGTCGCTACTCGGAGGTAGACACAATCGAGGAGATTGAGACCAAATACAATAATCTGATGGTGGTGGACATGAAGGACACGCTGGAGTACACCTCGGACACGTTCGGTCTACAGTCTCTTGATAAGCGTGGAGGTCTGTTCCTGCACACGATCGAGAATGTAAGCCACAAGTGCTATGTTGAGGACGAAGGCGATTGCAAATTTTGGGATGTGTACGACAAGTACCTCTACTCTACTCTTGTGTAAGAAGAACATGGTCAATTTGAGCCGATTCAAATATCTTTCAAATAAAACAGTTGAGCCACGACAATTATTTCGACAGCATCAACTGACATAGTGAAATGATATTTGTCATCTTTAAGTAGATCACTTGCCTAGTTACATGTCAGCTCGGTAAATATCCTAGCAGCTTTATCGCTGCGAGTGAGTAACTGATGGAGGCAAGAAGACAGGCACGACTTGTCGGTTGCAGAGTAAAACTCCGAGTGATTCGTGCACCACACGTTTACAGTCCATGACGAGCAAGCGTGCTGTCAAGAGTATACAAACTCTTAGTGAACGGCAGTTCACAAGTAGGGGACTTAACTCCTCCAGACCGGGAGCCAAACGGAACATGTAAACTGCATATGCAGCGTAATTAGACTTGATGATTGTATATAAACAAGGTTAGGGATGTTAGGATTCAGGATGAGCAGCTACGGAGGCGTGCTAATGGGTGCCTTCCATAACCCACATAAAACAGTTTGATCAGTTTAATCGGTAATCTATTTTAAATTACGGATCCGTTTAATGCGCACCAAACTGGTTGCTGGAATGGGACCTTTGGGTATAATAGAGTTCAGTCAAATGTTTAATCACGTTGCTACTTAAGAGTCGCATTAGAATTGTTTGATGAGACCAAAAAGTGGTCTGACTATACAATTCATTGTGATTACACTTTAATGCACAATTTTTGATTAGGGTTATGGAGGGCACCCAGTGCACTACAAAGAGTAGATTCCGTCCGAGTGTGATCGCTGGGTCGTTCTCTATTGTGTCTTTCTTGATGTGTTGTACAGTGACGTGTATACAGAGTTTGTTTGTAGGAGGTTGATAAAATTATATGAACAATACTTGACGTGAAAGATATTTTTTATTCAACAAAAGAATATAAATAAAAGCTTCAATAATTCTGTTTCAAAAGCCAATATGCAGAACCAACTACCCGCCAAGTCACTAACAGATTAATTTGTTCATAAAAGTAAACAAAATTTTAATATCTGTTTTGAACTATTCATAAATCGCTACGGCTGGCTTAGCGATAATCAGCTGATCATAACCACGTATATGTAAAAATATGTAGCAACACAAACTTAGAAAATAGTGGATCTATCTAGAAGAATGATTGTAGGACCTAGTGAACTTGTTTTACTCATATATTACCCAATATTTCCACACAGACTACAACTCTCTGTTTGTAACTGAATCAATTACAGTGATACAAACGCAGAACATATCTTGTGTCCCACCCTCTGGCTAAGAGAAAACTTCGTACCTCAAACTGCGGTGTTTAAACCAACTCATTAACAACGACGCAAGCAAAGACTATACTTGAAAGTCGCAGGACATTGCTATGAAGATTTTAACCTACTTGTCAACAAAACCTAAATCGTCTAGATAGTAACGATTTTGCTTCAAATTCGATCTAAATTTATGTTTAAACATGGTAACTATTTCAGTTGTGATAGATGTTCTCCCTGAAAATACTTGTACTGATAAGCTTGATAAGTTGTCATAACATACCTTCTGTTCCAAATTCCTTCAACTGACGGACTCTTCGTACTCTTTTCGAATAGACTTTTTGTTTTTATTATGATGCAGACCTTCCTACCCTCGTCTTCGTTCAAAAATTAACACTAAATATCGAATTGAAGTCAACAGACTGGTCCAAGATACTTCTTAAAACTGACCGTTAAATTTACCTTCAACGTGGCACTGATAATTTACTTTAAATCTCAGATATTGTTCCAGGTTGTAACTTTCATCCGCGCATAGGCCTCAACTCTCCCAACATTGTTGGGCTCCCAAGCTCTAGCGGTTCAGGAATCGAAAACATAAGTAGAGCGCCTCTTTACCACTACAACTACTACACGCGCTCTATATACCGGTAACACTGAGCAATCTCCCCTTAATTCATTGACATTAATGTGGATAACTTGAGCCAGTAAATTCGGTCACGACGGAACCGTGTCAATCAAATTATGTCTAAAAATTTGTTTGGACTTTACGATACCACGAACACTGATAAAACATATGGGATTTTTAACTGTAATGCCTTGCCTTTTAATGATGCTGTGTGGTAGTGGTTATGTGATGTGATAGGGTGCGAAAGGGTAGTAAATGCAAAAAAGGGTAAAGCAAAATATGCAGAACTACAGGAAAAGGCTATAAGATGATGAGCGTGACCGATGGTACGTTACTCGTATAGTAGTGGTAGGATAGCGCTCTGGGCACCCGCTACGCGGATGCTTCGTTTAACTTTTGTTGGAGCATCTGATACCAAACGATAATTGCACGAAGTGTGATTGTGAGTGGTTAAAAAATCCTCTTAACAACGTGTACTTTTGTATTCCAACTTTGACTACGTTTTTCCCGTGATATAATACAACATTCAATTGTTATTGTTGTAAAAATCTTGTAATTAATGTCACCCCAACCAACCTAACCTCAGAAGTATTTACCATAGGAAAGTGTTCCCGTATCACGTTGACAGATCTTCGCCAACCTCATTTACCGATTCACTGAACTACTGCTCATATAGTTTGTTGTCGTTATCATGAACAACCCAAAGAAATGAATATACGACAACCTAGACGACCGCTGTTGAAACTGGTGGATATACGTACCGACCGATCTTGATTGTAGGGAGTATATTTAATTTAAATAACTGAAACTATATATTAGGGAATAGATTGACGGCTGTAACGCGGCTGCCGCTCCATATCATACGATGTTGTTTTCACTTCTGGGTCGGGACAACTCTGCAACTTGTAGCGCGATAGTTCAGACATTGCGCCAGCGTCAGCAGTAGCACAGATAGTTAAATTGCATTTTACTTGTACAACGAAACTTGCAGAACATAGGTGCAGAGCTGTTGACCCGCATTTTCACTGTAGCGCGGCAATCTTAAGTGCTATGCAGTCCATATCAAACTATATCATACCGTAGTTGCCATGATAGCTGCAGTAGATGATCTCTCACAACTACGCAAAAGTTCAACTAATTTACATCTAGGTCTCCTACAGCACTCTTGATTATATGACGCTTTAAATCGCTGGATGTTACCAATGTCCATTTTGATCTCACATAACTTGCTGCTGGCTGCCCATCTCAGTCATACGCTAGGCTGTGTGGATCATGATATTCAGAGACTGTAGCACTACGGGCTGGTACGACATCTCTTGCTTGAAGCCGGAGTACCAGGTGTGGAAGGCATTTCTGGAACGTTCGCAGTTCGTCGGCGGCGAACACGGATGACCTTACAATCCTCCACAGGGATCAGTTTGCCATTCACCCACTCCTTGTGCCAGATGTCCCAGCAAGTCATGGCAACTCCACGTACATTGCGCCGAGCTCGCATGCAGAGGAAGATCGGGCCCGCCGTGTTGCAGTCGTTACAGAAGTACGTCGTCGTGGAGGCGCGTTGGGTTTCGGCTCGCAGTACGGAACAGACTTTGCATGTACGTTGGCAACGCTTCGCCTGCGTGCCTTCGTTGCACCATTCATCACTCTGGCGCGCCACGTGCTCTGTCTGCAGGTCTCCTCCAACTGGTAGTGGTTCATAGGTTGGTGCTGGCGCGGGTTGCTCTGTGCCGAACGTATTTCCTTCGTACATGTCCGTGGCTTGCAGCTGGCAGAGCTGCAGGTGAAGCTTGATCATATACTTGACGTACGTCAAAGGACGCGACTCCTTATTTTTATAGTATGCCTTGTGGATGATGTATCCATTCACAATGGCCAAGTCGATCAATCCCAGCACTAGAGACTTGTAGTATTTCTTGAAGCGGAGCGCACGCTGCAGCAAGTAGCGCTGCAAGTGCAACTGGTCATGGGCATCCACGCCTCCCATGAAGGCGTGGTAGTCCTTTATCACACGAGGGCACGACACCTCAACCTTGTCGACCCCATCCTGACGCACCACTCGGTCGATATCAGAGCTACCTCCAGTACACAAGAAATGTACTGGTCTAGAGTCCCACCAACTAATTGCCGTCATGCACGGAACAAGCTTGGATCGCGCCATTTTGAAGGAACCACGAATGATAGACGACGACCGAGTCTTCTTCTTCTCGATTACTTCCTTGCAATAGCCCAGCCGATTTGTCATAATCGTTCCAACACAATAAAAGCCCATGAGAAGCAACTGGATAGCGAGAGCAACAGAAGTGTAAAAGCGGTCTATGACAACGACTATCATTCCTTGCTTTCTAGCATCTGGCGCGAACACTTCCAGCAAGTTGCGCACCACTGCGGCCGGTACCGACTTCATATCCGGTCGGTGAGCATCACTAGTATGTCGTTTTTTGCCACAATATACCTCAAAGCTGTCAATATGCGTCATAACAAGCTCGAAACATGTTAGCATAAACAGCATACTGCACCATTAGCAATTACAGCTGCCAAAACCCCTACCGAATGCAGTACGCTGTGACTACACTGCACAACATGAAGAACTTGGCACCCCACTTGTGGGGCTTGTCTTTCATGTAGACTCGCATCTTGTTGAACGAAGAGCGACTAGGCAAAACGGCTTCATCAAATGCCAAGTGGGAGGGGCAGACATATCCTTGTGCAAATGTGCGCTAAAGCACTTCGACAACCTTGCGAATCTTCCACGCGTGGTCTGTGCGTGCCCGAGGGTCATTGTTAGGATTGAAGTGAAGATTTCGAGAAATCTCCATGAAGCGGTCACGATCTAGCACAAATCCAAAGCAGCCACGAGAGATTGCACCTACATCTTGCGTCTTCGAGTGGTTTGATAATTTCTCTCGGTTTGGGGCGATCGTTCGCGCCACCAGCAAGCCGACAAATCGGCAAAGCTCATGGGGCATCATAGGTTTCATCGTCTCCATGTCGTGCTGAATATCGCGGCGTGTTTTGCGCGGCAGCTCCGTATCTCGTCGCCGTTTCTTCCGGTACCGCTGGTAGGCTCCATCTACACGGTCGGGAAGCATCTCTCGATGGTACTCATTAGAACATACAGCGATGTGCAGCCACAAAACCACTGGCATCATGTAGAAGAACAGCGCAACAGGAGAGTCACCATGCCGAAGTGCTTCCGCCGATGGACCACTGTAACCTTGGTGTAACCCAGGGTAGCTAGTCGTGTTGCTTACCGGCTCGTACTTAGCCATCAAATACTCGTAAATATCAGGCTTCACGACGTCTTCCCAACCGGAGGCGGACATGCTCTTCAAGACGTCACCTTTCAGGTTTCCACCAAGTACTCGGTCCTCTCCATCGAAACTCTCAAGAAATTTCTCTCCACAGCAAACTTCAGCGACAACCTCCTCCTCCGTTTCTTCAGGATTATCCACAACGTCTTCAGGTACATAATACTCATCCGAGGAATCTTCAGACTCGTATTCTCCGGTCTCAATGTCATCTTTTCCGGCTTCATCTCCTGAATCAATAGTTCCATACATCTGAGCACTCTAGCAACCATCGACAGAGTTCAAGTTGTTGATCGTGTCTGCCAACAATGCAGTCCCTCGGGTGGCCATATCGACTTCCTCGGCGTCGTGTTCTACAAAGCACATACTGTACAGTTTAGTATTCAGCATAATATTCAGTTCAATATTCAGGATACCATACAGCATAATGAGGTTCAAAATACAGCGCAACATGCAGCACTATATGCACGATACTATGTAGCTTACCGTGCTCAGGATCGCTTCAACTGTACTCAGACACGGAGTCGTTGTCCGGAATTGAAGTATCATCAGACATCATGTCGTTGACTACGTACGCCGTGTCCGAGACTTCCAGATGAGGCGACGCTGGTAGTAGTCGATGAGGAGGAGGTCGCAAAGCCCGAGGAGGTGTCATCGCCATCGGACTAGCATTCCGAACCAGGGATCGTCGTGCTAATCTCCCCATGCGAACGGCTGGTGGAGAGAGTTGTAGGTGTTGTGGTGACTTGGGGGATAACAGCTTGCGGTGCTGGAGCTGGACCCAAAGCGGCTGCGTTCACGACGACTGGAGAAGACATCGTTATAGATCGATCTGGGGTACGGTTAGATTGTGGTTCTGCTGCTTCGAGGTCGACTGTATTGTTGTGTCGAACGACTTCAGCAGCAGCGAGTTGGGTGTCGCCAGGAGCCGCGGGCTAGTCGGTAGCAGTAGTACGAGAACGGGATCGAAGTACTTCAAATAGCAGTACAAGTTAGATGCATCGTATATCAGCAAAATCAATGAATGTGTACCGTTTGCATAGTATTCCAGCACATCATCTTCACCGCGGAAGTAGTGAACACCTTCCGTCCCGCTTGTTGTCTCTCCAGGCCGGATGTAAAAGTAACGATCGTCCAAACTGCGACGTGGAGGTGGCTTGCGTGTCCATCCTTCGCTCTTCAGCTCCCTCCATACGGACTTGAAGGAGAGGTCGCGGCCTCTGACCTCGGAGTCGCGTAGCATCTTCCCAATTGGCCTCACCATCTTGTCAGTGGTCGACTTGAGCTCCAACCGCGAAAATTCCCGAATGCGGGGAGTTTTGAAAAGGCGGGCGGGGAGTTGAGGTCTGTGAGCCACTCATTTTGGCAGGATCGTGTTGGTTACCTCTGCGAAATAATGCAAATCAGAAGGCGAGTCCCATAGCCTTGCAAACCCTAATTTTTCAAATCTCAACAAATACTGGTCCTTGTTCGCATGAAAATAAAAAGACACGAACAGAAACGAACAATTTTTTACTTTGTGTTTGTATACCGCTGTGTCGGAGGAAAGGACAGGAATACAAACTTCAAGTCAAAATTGGCTTACACTGAATATATTCAGTATAAGCCTTCAAATCTATGCTGCATTATGCAGCATCCGTTCTGGGGGGGGGGGTTAATAGCTAGTTTAGAGTAAGTTTTAGATTGAATATATTGCATTGACTTGAGAAGTCGTACGTTGCTTCGACGATCACATGGTCATATGTGATTGGATGAATTACGTTGTTGTAGGTAAGCGAAGTTACGTAGAATCCTGATCATAGAGCACCAAACCAAGTTACCGGTGGTCTAAGACAAGTACATCTATGACGGTATGATTGTACGGTATCTTTTAATTGACCATATTAATGCATAGCGAGACTAATAGTTTTGACACTTTCTGGTTTTAAAGGGAAGAACTCTGTGCTGCCAGCTTCACGAAATTGTCGCAGGACTGCGGTAACTTTAACTTGGTCCAACCTGCGCTTGCGCTTGCTGGGTTTTGATTTCAGCATCTCTACCCCATCTGAAACAAATCAATTGCATGAGCCTCATTTTGGACAGTCGACATTGGTGTGTTCATCTTGGCTTCAATTCCCTTCATTATGTGACGCATTGCCTACGCTGGCATCTTTGGGTAGCAAATGCTGGATCTGGAAATTCTGAACAGAAGCAGATCGGCACATTAAATTCCAATGAGTAGTAAAAAAGATGCGAACCCGACAACCATTTCGTGTAAGGGTACATTCACAGAGTTCCTGGTATAGATAATAAGTAAGAGGCTGCTTTCCCGAGGTTTTAGGCGTGCTGGATTGATTCATCTCTGCCTCGAGCCTCTTTATATCGGAGAAAAGCTGCTTCATATCATTACCATATTCCCCGGGCAGTGCCATGCGCTTCAATCTGTAGAGATTTTTATAGCGCTGTGATACCCACTCAGAGTCGCTGACCTCGTAATACTCCTCTTGTACATCAACAATTGTCCCAAAACGTCCGGCGTCAGCTTGGAATGATTAAGTTCATCACTATCATAAAAAATCTGGTTATATTCGAGTCTTTTCAAGAAAATTCTGACCTTATCCATTTCTTGATTCCGTTTACGTTGCTTGCGTACTGCTTTTTTGTTCGTTGTGATATACAGCGTCGCGAATCGACCCCACATCAGCTAATATTGCGTTCTTCTGTCGCTCCGTTTTCTGTGGATACTAAACAAACATTGATAGAGTTTTGGCCAATTAGAAAGCACCCTAACCGTTAGCGACAAGCTCTTACGATTTCTCGGCCAGATTAGATTCTTCGCCCCGCATAGAAAAGACAAGTCAATGTGACCGAGAAAGGGGGCAAAGAATTCACAGATACGTGAAAAGGTAAACCCAAACGGCTACGAATTGACAAAAATCGCTATATAATTCTTACTAAAGTTATTTAATGTAGGTTCTATACAAAATTTCCACTATCGTTTCGTTCAACGAGCCGGGCCAACGCCGTACCTCTCAAAACACATTGCATTTTAGAAGTGCACGAAGTTTGCAAGCTGCAGTGCACTCCCAACGCGTCCAAGCTGCTAAACCTTGTCCTTCATGGCCCGATCTAGAGGACCTACAGCAGCTGAGTCGGGTCCAGCCTTGAGTGTTGACGAGAGCTTTCAAGGTCAGCTCTAGAGAAGCGACTATTGCCGTACTCACTACGGAAACGAACGCCACCACCACGTGCTCTTTCTCCTGAAGATCTTCGCCCTCGCCAAAGACCGCGTTCTTTGCCAGGATCAATACCACCTACACGAGTTAAATCGCGCTCAGCACCTTTGATACACCAGCCTCGCAATCGACAGCACAACCAAGGACAGAGTCGCTGCCCACACCTGATTCCTCGGGATCAACTCCACCACCCACACAAGCGCAGCGACGTCAGCTACTCGTGCAGCCGATTATCAAGAATTGCATCACACAACACGAAGTATCTGCAGAAACACTCGAAAACTATGTTGCTAACGGGTGGCCATTTAACGAGATCCTGCAGAAATTGTGGCAGAAAGTTAGTTCACGAGTAAAATACTGGCCGTCAAGCGGGACGGTACATGGACACTAGAAGAATCTCCGCCTTCTACAGCATGCAGTAAGGTCATGTAGTTTAAATTGGATTGACACCTTATCAGCAGTACTAAGCCCGACATCACTTGGGATCGGTGATTTACAGCTAGACGTGGGGAAACTGGCAAGTTATTGATCTACGAATGCGGTATGTCCAACGTCAAAACCAAAGACCTCTCGGCGTTATGGTAGATTGCATTCAGCCACCGGATGCGGGCTGTTTTGGCGCGACAGCAGAGATCAGCCTTCGTGATGTAGTTGCTCAGCTACCAGATATTTGGTGAGCAACATTTCAAACTCACGGAATCGTGTGGCGAATGTGGGCTAACGAGATTACCGTTCGACTTGGGAAACAGCCGTGCTGGATAACCCGCCAGACCATGTGATACGTTAACTTAATCCAGCCGACACCCAGGTCGATCACCAGCTCTCCGGTCTCACTCGGTCAGCACAGTTGGCTCTTGATTGTGTTAACGCATCGATCGCAGATAATGAGAAACTCAACCAGGATTGTGATGCATTACGGCAGCGTCTTAACGCTCAGGTGACTAGTTTGACTTCTCGAAATTAATTATCGAGGCTTTCTTGGCTGACACACCACCACTATCAGTGAACGAAGTCGGTGACCCATTCACCCAACTGGAAAAGGTGGACGACGAAGAGCACCAAGAGTAATGACTTAGTTCTGCTGACGACGCCTGTCTTCGTTGCTCTCTAACGAAATACGACGCTAAGTAAATCCTAAGTCTGCTTCATCCTCATTGAGCTGCAATGCACCACAACAAATATCACGCACTTGATGCTTCTCCTTCGACATTGGACCAGTAGGATTGAAACGACCATGGAGTTTCCAGCCTCAATGGACGAACCACGTGCCATACTGAAGTTTCAAACCGCTGAATGGTTTGCCCAACAAATCGCAACAGATCGCGTCCACTGGTTTCGACGTAATAACGCTGAAAAGCTTTCTTGACGTACCCGAACACGTATTCGATGGGGTTGAAGAATGGGCAATATGCCGACAGGAATATCGGGACCACACCGATACTTCGCTGGAAGTACACGATCTCCGGGTGCCTGTGGGTTTATGCACCATCTAATATCCAAACTGAATTCCGCCCCGGGTGGACCTCCCTTCTTTGATCTGCATTAGAAATCCTGGCTTAGTTGTGAGACGGGGTACACCATCGCCTTGCGTAGAGGAAGTGTGTTGTCGGGAGTTTACAAACTCCTCGTGAATAACCGTTCACAAGTCTCTGGTCTGTGATGACGGCACCCGCACATCGAACAGAAGATCCTCCAACCGCGGTCAACACAATGAGTATTGGTACTGTTCGGCAATAGAGAAGCTGATCCTAACAAAACTCGTAACTAACTCTTCAGCTGTAGCTAGAGAAGACATGTTTGGGTACGTTAGTTGCTGCTAGTGGCCAGCACGAACTACAAGGGCGAATCCCCCTGGACTACCAAGACAGCAGATGGGAGCACCCTAGAGTTAGTTTGTCAACTCGGTTAACAATTTCCATTGTACTACTTACATCAAGCAATACACGTTGCACTTGCGGGAGTTCCATCTCCCGAATCGCGAGTACACTACAAAGTTGACTTTAAGCTATCGTATGAAAGATGAGGACCCGCAGCGGCTGTGTGACTCAAGTCGACGAAAGGAAATGTGACTACCGTGATGACCGCCACTACAGCAAGAAGAAACACGGGATCGTCGGCTAAGGTCACTGCGAGCACCATTCCATTGCCATCAGCAGCAATTCTGCCACCATATGTGACTGACGTTTTACATCCTGCCCTCACAAAATGGAAGCAAGAGAGACATAAATTTGAGGACGCCGTTGAGACGCGCTGTGCTACTACTGGTGAAGACAAATCAAAAAGTGATGCGAAGCGACAAAACCCCTTGCAATCGGCAACTCCTACATACGTTCTGCAGACTGGAGTGGGGGACAACGTTGAGGATATTACTGACGAACGAATCGTGACAGAGTTGAATAAGATGATTGGTAACATCATGGTCGATGCCATTTCGGACGTAGACGTCATCTTTGATGCGGAGTTAAAATGAATATACTCGAACGGAATGGCAATGCCCCGTGTCATAAATGACAGCACACTATACGATGAAATCATTTTGCAGCACAGTCTCGCTTGTACTTTACCCTCCCCTCTTCAAACCGAGGTTGAGTCTCGCGGACAACACCAACAGGATTTGTCAAAGCCTGCAAAAGGAAACGCAAGCTGGCAAACCACGTGAGCAATGAGCGCACACGTACTGCTCTTGTGCAGCCGATTACATCAGCTGCAACGATAGTTAAAACAAAGACGCGGACAAGTTGTTTTCATTGTGACAAGGATCATTGGCATAGTCAATGCCCGAACATTGTTTGTAGTGGTAGCAACAGACGCCTTCGAGCAAAACGTGCCGATGTTTCGGTGACAACGAGCATTGAAGACGGTCAACGAAATTTATTAACAGGATAACCGAATTACCTTATTGTACCGATAGCGGCTCGAAAATGAATATTATTTCGTGAATACACGTCGACTTGCTGTATGCGCGACATTGTGGTGTTGCGGGATCAGCAAAATCTGCGAGGTTGCTGGGTCCGATTTCCCACCAATGCCCGGACACCGACTAACGAAGAGGTCCTCCGATGATCCGTGATCTGCTGAACTTGCTCACCCTGTGTACCCGTCGGTTGGGCTGGATCTTCCTCTCTTGGTGACTGCTAAGTTGCTCGATCTGTGTTGGTTGAACGTCTTGGCGTGACGTTGGGGTCGTAGAGTGGCGTGGAAGGCTTCACACCACTCGCCAGTAGTAGATCCGGAGTCCAAGCGATTAGATTGAGCTTGGATCCGGCGGTCTAGATCTGGATCCGGCCTTGTAGTAATCCCTTTAGTGTAAATTCCCCTTTCTCTGAGGTCCTTTGATTGCTTGGCGCTTCCTATAGCGCGATCTTGGATCTAATATATTATCTAGATATTATCAACCACCCTAGATCTACACACGTAACTCGCTATTAATACCGTAGGGCCAATGTAGTCCCCGATTCCAGGCGTGTTGCGAAGCACTTGTGGTGTACGATGCAAATTCGGTTCTGATTTAATGTTAAGACCTATCCCATCCTGTATCCTATCCTGAGCGACATATCGACTGATTACGCTATCCTGATTCTCGTCATTTCTTGTTCCTCACCATCATGGCAGTCGACATCTCTGCAGATCGCCCTGGATCTGAACCATAAACATTAGATCACTAGTCGTATCGTTGTGTTTGGACTACTGCTTCCACCAATATCGTAATCCTACCCCATGGTATCTAAATCACGCGCCTCCTAAGTCAGATCACGCCTTAATAGGCTGGATCACGCTGATCCAATTCTAGATCCATCAGATCTCCTTGATCTAGAGCTCCCAGGGCTGATCCAGTTGTAATACTTCGTAGTAAGCGTAATCGTAATATATCCCAGATTACTCCATACTGTCAATCTTCAGATCATCATCCAGTTCTGCCATAGTATCTCTAGCTCCCCGATCACTCGGATCCTCCTATGGATCTAGGTCCATAAGTGTTGATCCAAGTTCCCTGAATGGAACCTGATATGCGAACCGTCCTGGACTTCGCAGATATAGACTTTGATCTAGATCCATACATCTAGATCTAGATCACTGGTTTCCATAACCTCTGCAGACGTGCCCCGCACCCATCTTACAATCACGCCAGTCCCACATCATCCATATCCACATGTAGTCATCCCAACCTTTCAGATCTGGGTATATGTGTAGATCGTATGCCAATCCATCAATGATGCCCTACCCCAGGGTGCCACTAATCTCCTTCAATTTAGTCATTCAACTGGATCCGCGACTAGATCCATCCACATCAGCTCGTCATTCCATCTAACCACATCACGTTAGGTCTAATCACGTCCAATCGGATCTTTCCTGGATATTCCAATGCCAAATTTTTCAAATCCACCTCACCACACGCGTTTCACGGGGGCGTTCTGGGACACCCTGTTCCAATTGTTGGGAACTAAGTTGACGATGTCAACTGCGGACCATCCGCAGACGGATGGTCAGACGGAGCGCGTCAACCGCGTGCTCGAAGATACTCTGCGCAGTTTCCGTGCGGAAGCACCTCGATCCTGGTCGGATCAGCATCCTTTGGTTGAGTTTGCACTCAACAATTCGGTACACGCATCAACGGGGTTTACCCCGTTCTACCTGAATGGGTTACGACACCCCCAGGTGCCGCTAACCTTGCGGGGAGGCACCGTGGCCTCCACCGTAAGTGGGGGAGAGGCTCGGAAAGCCTTTTCCTCCCAGGTCTCAGCAATAGAGCCCGAGTCTTTACAAAGACAAATGTAGTCGTTTATCGACAACAGGCTGACGTTGATCAGCCGGGTTAGAGACGCAATGGCGTTAGCCCAAGATAGACAAAAGGAGTACTCAGACACAAAAGGAAGAGGAAACTTAAGTGTTTTTAAGGAAGGTGAATTAGTCCTATTAGACACGAAAAACCTACCGCTAAAGGTGGTTAGCTCGGTTGCGAGCAACAAACTGAAGCACCGCTTCATCGGACCCTTTGCGGTCCTGGCCAGACATGGCGCAGCGTATACCATTGACCTCCCAAAGCCAATGGCGACGCACCCGGCGTTCTACGTGGGGCGTCTTAAGCGGTATCATGATTCCGCTGGGTCTTCCTTCTCGGACAGAGGAAGACCAAGGTGAGAACTCACCTCCTCGAAACGAGGCTGAGCTCTCTGGACAACCGGAGCTGCCGGTGTCGAAGCCTGCGAGTAAAACCCAGGCTGGTACCCACGCGAGTCATACGAAGGGTATGACGGTACAGAGTGGGAAGAACTCGGGTAAGAACTATACACATAAGCGAGTGGTACAAGTACCCCTGCGGCTCATAAGAGGGCATACGACCATGCACCTCATGGTTTAGAGTCTCTAAGCCTCGACAGAGCTCCTTCAAGGCAGCAGCCGGAGCTCGGCGGTCAACGCGCCCATGGAGGTCATGCGTTTCACGACCAAGGGCGTCCAAATCCTGACGAAGGACCTCAAGGGCCCCCGGCTTGCCAGCCTGAGAGGCTGTCTGACCTCCAGGTCCAAGCCCAAGAGCTATCTCGATCGCATAGACGCGATCTCGAAGCTGACGATCCTCGTCGCTTAACAGGGACCCCACAGAGACCCGACCCGAAGATGAGGGTCCAGAAGGATAAGGCTGAGAAGGAGCCTCGTACTCAAACGCGTGCGAGAACTCCTCCTGCCCTCCTTGATCGGAACGGCGAGCTCCACTACCATGTGGAGCGGGTCGTCCAGGAGCGGCGGCGCTCTGGGAAGCGCCAGCTGCTAGTGAAGTGGTGGGGTTACCCCTCGTCACAGAACTCGTGGGAGCCGGAAGACCGGCTCCGGGTTGACTGCCCGAAGGCTGTTGAGATTTGGGATCAACAGCCGGGGCGTAAATAGTCCGCGGCTTCTTAGCCGCCTTACGGTGTACGGTCCCTGGGTTGACGGAACCGTACCCGCGCTCATCTTGATCGCTGGACTTAGACTGCTGTCTAAGTCCCTCCATGACGGAGTGGAGTTGCCGCTTAGCGACTAAGTGGGCAAACTCAATACGAAGATCGCGCTGGTCCAAGACATAGCACAGCAGACGATCTTCTCGGAGTTCTTTCAACTCCTGAACTGCGAAGTTCTTCAGAGAAACCCATCTCCAGAACAGGTCTTCTGCCTGGGTCTGGGTTGCGGTGTTTTCGGGCTGTACCCAAGGGTACCCCCAGATGGGGAAGAGCCCACCACGGTCTTCCGGTTTCTTCCGGAGACTCGTAAATTCCTTAAGAGGAATTCGGTGTGGTGCAAGCAGCACACACCTAGCGGCCTCGATGTCATTGACAAAGAGTGGTTCGTCCTGAACCAAGGCACGCTCATAGGCGCCACGTGAAGTGTGCCCATGGTTTAGACCACGAGGGGCCTTGAGGTGCTCCAAGAACATTGGAGACCCAGACCCCGTATCCGGTGGGTAGTATCCGCGAGGGTACACCGGCGTGAGATGCACAGGAGTGCCTTGCAGCTGAGCAGCTTGATAGCGCTCCTGCTGCTCATCGAGATCATTGAAGATCTCTTGGGGCTCAGAGACAGCCCCCTCCTCTTCATCTTCGTCTGAGGAGTCGAACAGGGATTTGAATCCCTTGGCGATTGAAGGCTCTGAAGTAGGAGAGCCAGGGGCTGCGCGCTTCTTAGCAGCAGCAGCACCCTCACCAGCCCGTTCTGGAGAAGCTGCTTTCACAGCTTGGGCTCGAGCCTTACCTTCGGTTAAGGTAAGGTTCTTGGCAGGCGAGCTCGTTGAAGCTGCCTTTGCCTCGGATGATTCAGCATCATCAAGAGGGGCGTCCTGTGAAGGAGCATCCTGAGACGGAGTTGGATCCTTGGTGGATCCAGGAGAGTCCCCATCCGACTCTGATCCCGTGATCGTTGGGATATCAAAGACCGGGGACTCTGCCCCAGGACTGTGGTCCCGATAGATGAACCGAGGGTTCAGCCTATCGTCGGGCGACAAGGAGCGCGAGCGACTGCGTAGCGGGCTCCTTCCTTGATTGGCAGCAGCAGCCGTGCGCTTGCTAGCTGCCTCGGAAGCCGCCTTGCGGACTTCCTGTCTTTCGACTTGGCCTTAGCAGTCTTCGACCTCGCGGGCTTAGACTTAGAAGGCGCCGAAGCGCCGCGGGTGCTAATCTTCTTGGGCATCGTTAGAGAGGTTGACGTGGTAACCTCGGGGTGTCTTGAGCGCGCGAAAGGCTTAATGAAGCCTCAAAGCCACAACTGTGGCTCGTCGATGGGTATCGACAAGGAAAGGAAAGAGAACGGTGCTCTCTTCCTAACTCCTCATTGGTTGGGGGTGTTCCTAACCTAAGTGGGGGGATGTAATGGGGTTACATGAGGGGTACCCTAGAAAGGGGTACAGCCTTTAGAAGTAGATATACTTCTGTGAGTATTCGTTTTAGATACTCTGTTGTGGGTGGTGTGGACCACACTCCTGGTGTGGACCACACTACTGCTACGTGGGTCTAGGTGGCTGAGGGCCAACCAATAGTATTTGACCTACCTTTTATATGCATAATTAGGATAAATTATAGTTAATTACAGGCCAAAAGACCTAATTAACTATAAATAAATCAGTCTAAAATCTACTCTAAACTGGCTATTAAGTCCCCTCAGACCAGGGACTAGTGAACTGCCGTTCACTTAGAGTGTGTATACTCTTAATAGCACGCTTCCTCAAGCAAGGTGCTCGTGTGACCCCGTCACAGCCCTGATGGCTACAAGTACTATTGGCACGACGTCCGCCACCTTGCCCGCCGGTACCTGCGCCAACAAATTGGCGGTGGAAGCGTAATGGTGTGGGGTGCATTTAGCGCGCAAGGTAAGAGCAAACTGGCCATTTTGAGAGGGCGACAGCATTCAGGTGACTACATATATACAAGTTCTGAGTATATGTTGCCTTATGCCCACTCTAACCATGGTACTGACTTCGTTTTCTTGCTGAAATGGAAGTCAACACCATGGTTTGGTCTGCTCGCTCGCCTGATTGCAACCCAATCGAGAATATGTGGCCGGTTCTGGCGGCTAGGGGTTACGCTCATGGCCGCCAGTACCGCACTATTGACCAACTTGAGGGTGCAATCCTTGTAGCCTGGGACTCCATCGAGCAGGAGTACTTGCTCAAGCTCGTGGAATCCATCCTCGCCGCTGCCTCGCTGTCATCAAGCAGAAAGAAGATTTCACTAAGTACTAACTTTTAATATAGAAGTTTGTATGGTTTTGCATAAAGGTGTATGTTCTGTCAGAAAAAGGGGCTGGTACCAAATTGTGTCGCACCCGCCGAAACCTACAGTCTGTATGGCTGCCATACCAAGGACTTTGAATTCACAGTTGTTAGCACCAGTAGGATCTTAGCATGCATTGAGGCAACAACATATCTAAACAGTAGCTGCCAGTTCGACGTACAAGCCGAGAAATCGCCAAAAGTCTGCACCAAATTTGGGGGTCCTAATCATTTGACGCGCACTGTACAAACCTACAACATAGGGAAAAATCAACTCTTCCGGAAGACAATCGGCCCTTCGCAGGTGAATCATTTTCACGCGAACAGCAGCGCAACCCGTGAAAGCGTAATACGTTTGGAAATATAGTACCTCATTCATCGATTTACCCAATCCATCGCGTGCTTTCATACAAGGACCAAGTCAAAACACCTAGCCAGTACACTCGTGGCAATACGACGACATATTTCGCCGATGTGTTGCCGCTAACTTAGCCACAACACTACAGCGGCGCTAACTAACTATCATGTTTCATTCACTCCTCTATGAGTGCAAAATGGAGAGTATTATCGCCAAACCCAGCACAATCTCATCAACATGCACTTAGGACTATCATAAAAGAAGTCTCGCACAGGAGAAGTACCGTGCCAAGAAGTGTAGACGCAGGTCAGCGGAATTGAGGACCTGGGAAGGCGATATCAGCAAATATGCTGTGACAAAACTTAGCTAGGCATTCTAAAGCGGACTTTGTCTTTCGGTATTTTTGTTGATGCCTAACATAATCGCGAAAAGCATTGTATTTCTTTTGTCGTTATGTTTGTATCGAACGATTTACCTTTTAGCGAGTAAATATGATTTTCCTGAATCGCCTTTTCGTTCACAGAACATCGGTTCTCCCACGTGTTGGCTATCGCTTTGCACTGAATCCTACTAGTTCGGTAGCGATGGGATAATTACCTAGTTGCATCTACCGGTAACTAGCCAAGTGATCTATTGTCGAGATGCAACCACGTACAGTACATGGTAGAATATCATCACTTATCCGACCGTACTTAAGTGCGACCATTACAAAACTCTAGTTAATTTGTGCAAATCATCCGACCGCATATCAAGTATAGTCCGATCAAGTATAATGCAATATTCAGGCTCTCTGATTGGTCGGATCTTGGGGGCGGATGTCACTGAATATGCCTGTGGTTTGCAGGCCGTGTTCGCACACGGATGCAAACCCAGGACCCAATATTGCCCCTCCCGCAAGCGAAGGCTCGACTTGCGAGCCGTAGCGGGCTTAGGGTTCTGTCACCTGCTATCTGAAGGGTACTCCGTGGGGACCCGGGTAGTTAACCCGGGGATTCGCAGTTCGAAGACTGGAGTTGGCGTCTATCCCAAAGAATGTATTAATATAGCTATACGATGAATCTACAATGTAGATGTATTACGTATATGAACAGGCCAAGACGCTCCACGATGCAAATTACCTCGCGATTCAACCAATAATCACCAAATTAATGAAGCTAATTCAAAATCACAAATGACCCTTCCATATTCAATAAGCGCGGTCGAGGAAACCACGACAAATGCGGAGAACGATGCAGTTGTTTAAGCGGTTGGCATATTTTAGATCGGGAAACGATGCTAGTGAAATTAACAGGAGTCTGTTAGTGATAAGATATTTCTAGATAATTGCAAACAAACAAATTCCCTGATACACAAACACGAAAAGCATTCTTACCAAGCGATAGATCTATTCTAACAGTAAGAAGAGTAAAAAGTTCCAACTAGCTTGTTGCAAACGTATCATGTTTACATTTACTAGTTTAGTGGACATTGTGTGCTATCCAAGCAGGAGATTAATCGGCACCGTTTTCGATGTGGTACAATATCAGATTTGGACGTAACACATATCTCTAAGCTATTCAAAGTAGAGTAAAATTAGTTCTTGCTAGAAACGCAAGCGCTCGCCCAGCCACACTTACAAAACAAATTAAATTTAGCTAATAGCACATAAACTAATTTGAATCGTCGGCGATGGGACTTACGTTTTTAGAAGTCAATACATTGTCGTAAATCTACAGGTTCGCAATCCATAAACATGTCACGGACTTTCCAATGTGTATGAATTTGGTGAGATACAAGATCCGACAACACTTCAAAGAACAATTTGCTGACCCCGGACGGACCCCCGTCAAAGCGGACAATGACCAACGTCCACTCGACAACCCAGTCACCGCAGACGAAATCCAAGCCGCCTTCGCCAAACTATGCAACGGCCAGGCAACAGGTTGGACGACATCCCTGCAGAATTACTGAAGTATGGCGCAGCCACACTGGCCCAACCAATCGCAGACCTCCTCAACTACGGATTTGAAACCGGAGACCATATCCATCGCGGAGAAGGGATATTACTCGGGCTACCGAAGCCTAACAAGCCGGCTGGTCAATGCGCCAGCCTCCGACCTATCGTGCTTTTAAACAGCATCAGAAAAGCTGTCTCGCTTATCGCTCTTAAGCGCATCTCGCCGAAGGTTGAAGTATTCCTCTCTCCATACCACAGCGGATTTCGCCCAAGTCGCAGCACTGTGGATGCAGTATGGACCCACAGATGGATTGCAGCGCGAGCACAGACCTACCCCGAGAAATTTTACATTCTCGGTATCGACATGTCCCGCGCTTTCGATACAATCGACCACGACAAGCTCCTATCCGTGCTGAGGACGTTCCTCACCGACGATGAAATCCGCCTCATCTGCCTGCTTCTCCAAGACACGACGTTCGCTCTCTGGAACGAACGTCACGTCCTATCTCCATTTATGAACAACACAGGTACACCGCAAGGCGACTCACTCTCACCCGTTCTTTTTGTTGTCTACTTAGAAGCAGCTCTCCGCGATCTCGCCAACGAGCTCGACCTCCCACGATCTATTCTCCAACACATGATCGTATACAGACTTCATCTGCCGCAACAGAGCAACCACAGAGAAGATTCAATCCGCGGCCCCAGCCATCTTAGCACGGTGGTCGCTCACGATGAACACGTCCAAGACAGAGCTCACCAAGATCAAGCGCAGCCGAAAACCCCCAAAGACCGCAAACAACGCGCCAAACGCGAAGCGTGGCGCACGACACGTAAGCTTGGCTCCCTTCTCGGGGACTCAGAAGATCTCTCAAGGCGCAAAAATCTCGCAGCAGCGGCCCTACACCGTATATGGGCGCTCTGGATTCGACGGTCGAAAGTCTCTGAGGAAACCCGTGTTCGGCTCTACAACTGCTACGCGCTCCCCATCCTGCTCTACAACTGCGGGCACTGACCAACACTGAACTCGTCGCGCTGGAAAGCTTCCACCGTAAACAGCTCCGGAAAGTGATTGGCATCGTCTACCCATGCGTCATAACAAACAAGGCGCTTTACGAACGTACCGAGACGGAACCACTTCGGTTCTTTCCCCTCCGACAACGCTGGAGACTTTTCGGTCACATCCTACGACGCCCAACAACTATTACGGCCAACCGGTTCATGGAAGATTACTTTCAGCCAAGCGAGCAACAGAAATTCCGTGGCCGACCGCGCACGACTCTTCCCGTGACCCTCGATGCCGATCTACGCTGCCTACCCGACGGACACCGCCTCACCAAGGCTGCCGATCTGATCTTACTACGCTGCTGTGCCCGAGACGGACTTGGCTGGAAGAGACTCACCCAGTCCCTTATCGCGTACACCCCTTATGAAGGAGAGAGAGACCAAGATTCGACGCATACGAACGCCGAACTTTGCAGGAGACTAGCTAGACAACAGGCTAGACCAGTATAAGTGACACGAACGCGAAAAGCGATTACTACTATGAATCCGGAAACCCAGAAATGTTTGAACTTGTTCATCCGATAAGGTTTTTAACAACGAATCAGCAACGGTATCTTCGCTGTGTCGTATTCATTGCTTGTATTCTCTTGCCTTTCAAAGCTGTTGGAGGCTCTGATCTTGCGACTCATAAACCCGATATTTCTTCACTGCCGTAAGCTTATTGTTATTCTTCTGGTGAGTCATGATAAGAACAAGAAGAGCTTCGTAAAAGTGATTTTGAGTTTCTCTCAGTAAGGACAGGGTCACACTCGATGGATAGTCCACGACTTGGTTCAAACCCATCAGCAATCTATTACAGTCGTCCCCCCGTTACGCGCACCATGATGTTCTAATACCCCGCCATATCTGTTTGGTAGATGCTACCTTCTCATAACAACTATGTTTATTGTCACTCTGAAACCTTATCGCGTAATCACTGCATGACGGGGGGCGACTGTATCCGTTTCTACGAATTGGTGAAAACATAGCTACGCTAAAGATTCTCGTAAAACTCTTCCATCACAAACCATTCAGAACGTGGTTGCAAATTCGCAGGCTGTCAGGGTAGTAGGGGCGAGGTGTAGCGTGAATGTCGTTCCATGACTTCCAATTAGTAAATGTAGCGGGAATGTCGTTCGATGACATCCAAAAACAGCCCCCAAACAACAGTTCTTCGAGCTGCGAATTTGGGGTGAGGCAGGGCGATAGTTAAAGGTGACACCCCCTCGATTTGCCTGGTTATACTTAGGGTTGGGGGTCGGAGAGGTCGGATATACATTATGGTATGGTAGTACATGTACAGTGTTCCCCGGCAAATCGGGAAAGGTGGGACTGATAAAGAATGCGAATATACAAAGTGTGTACAGGGACCGGTCCAAACGATAGGGTACTGAATGTTTGTTAACCCTTTCGCGGTGAAAGGGCGCAAAAATCGCCCTTTTAGATAGTTTCCAAAACACGGTACGAAATACTCCTCTAAAAGGGCGATTTTTTCGCCCTTTTACTTAAGTTCAACTAAATATATACCTTCTTTTGAGACATATGAAATACGGTACGATTGCGTAATCATAATGTAATCATACATCATAATAAAGTTAAGTCAAATGTGTACAATCGTATGCACCAGCAAATCCAAACAAATCACAGTAGATCGCATGTCTCATGAGACATGCCAGAACAGTACCGTGAATTCATTAAAGGGCGAAAAATGCGCCCTTTGAGAAGCAAATATCTTAGATTTGTATAGTATAGTTTAGATAAATGGCTCGCGAAAGGGTTAATATCTAACATTGACATCGGTCAGCTTTCTGTCGATTCGATGCTACCAACGCATCGCGTTGGTGTAGGGCGATGTGGAAGGCTGACTTGGACTGAGGGTGTAGCAAGTCGAAGATAGGCGTTGTATATTCTGCTAGTGCCGTTATGTCTTGGGGTGGAGCGATTACCTTCTTGGACAACATGGCCTTTTGTAGAACAATCGTAGATAGTGGTACTTGAGTCGGATGCAGACGTGGGACCTATGATTAATGTGGAGGGCTGGTATAGGCGGAGCATGTACCAGCAATAAATAATGCTCACTGTAAACCATCCATTTACCACCACCATAGCAACTCATGCATGCATGCAAGCTCTTCTTGCAGACTGCGCAAAGATGCTAACTTGCACGTAATTCAGTAAACTTACCATTTTTGCATCAAACTCCGTCACCATCGGTTTTGTTTATCACTACTGAATGTTACGCTAGGAGGTTAGCAGAACAGTAGCAGATAGGAAACTTAACCTTATTACTACTGCCTTATACCTCGACCTCCACCACGCTGTCAGCCGAGTTTGCTTGCCCTTACCGATGCAAAATACAAACTACTGTTCGAAGGCCCTCACGTGTCCTAGTACTGATCTCACTATGCGCTTTGTTCTTGATCACCTTCTCAGTTGTGTGCGACTTTACGCAGCACGCACCATGTTGTACCTACCAATAAGTTGTACGACCAGCATCTTAACACGCCCTCCGAGGTAGTGTTTCACACACCTCGGAACTGGTTCTTTACCTCGTTGAGTCCACTTTGCTGCTTCCTTTCCTGATGGTAGATGTCTCGTTTCACTTCACGCTGTGTTTGGTGGATCTTTGGTTGCATTCCTAGGAGTTGTTTCATCTTGTCGAAGCGATTGAATCCCATTGCCTTTGTTAGCATATCTGCTGGATTTACATCTCCATTGACTTTCCATATCTCAACACCCTTTAGTTGCACCATTTCACGCACATAATGAAGACGAAGCTCAATATGACGTGTTTTTCTTCTGAATGTGGGGTGCGTTGCTAGTGCTATTGCTGCTTGACTATCAACACCCATCTTGAAGGATGGTTTACGACCGGACAATTTCACTCAAGATGTTCTTGGTTGATTTCCCTTCTTCACAAGCCTCACAAGCAGCTGCATATTCTGCTTCTGCAGCACTCAGTGCAACAATATTTTGACGTCGAGCGGCCCACGCTACTGGTCCTTCTGCAATTTTCATCACGTAGCCAGACACGCTCTTTCTGGTATCTGGACAATTCCCCCAATCTGCATCAACGAAGCCATTAATCTCCACGTTTTCAGCATCACTGTTCGTCTGGTTTTTAAAGATTATACCATGGTTTGGTGTTGCAGCAAGGTATTTTAGCACACGTTTAAGTGCTCCAGCGTGCTCCACACTCGGGTGTTGAACAAAACGGCTCAAATAGCCTACTGGAAAGGCGATGTCAGGTCGCGTACTCGTTGCCAAGTACATCAACGCACCAATCATCTCATGATACGGCATACTTGTCTCCTTGTCAGCTTTCGTCGCCGCCCTAAGTTTGACCGTCGTATCCATAGGCGAACGACAACCACACGCATCAGCGAAACCGAAGCGCTCGAGTATCTCTTTAGCGTACTTCGTTTGATGTAGCAGGACTCCATCATTCTGCCACTCAACTTGTACTCCTAAATAATTGTTTAGATGCCCCCAAATCCTTAATTCCGTACTTGTCGTTGAGATCAGCGAAAAATTGAGTTTTCCAACTTTCGCTGTTTGTTGCGCAAATTACATCATCAACATATACAAGTACCAGCGCAATAGTCTCACCCTTGATGTAGTAATATAAGCATGATTCCGTTGAACTTCTTTGCAGTCCCTTCGCAGTTAACCATCCGTGCAACTCATCGTACCACTCACGTCCACTTTCATGTAGCCCGTACAAGGCATTATTCACCTTGTGCACCCCGCCAGGCTTGATCGGAAATCCAGCAATGCGTCGGATGTAGCGGACTACCTTCCTTCGTGCATTTAGGTAGGCTGTGTTTATGTCACACTGGAACGCTAGTAGCTTGAATATCTTGCACAACGCAATCATCACTCTGAACGACGCCATCCTCGCAACTGGAGAGAACGTATCCAGCACATTAAAATCAACGCCAGGGACTTCCTTGTCTCCTCGACCCCACAAACGAGGACGATACCTTAAAATGTTCCCCAATTCGTCGGTTTTGGCTTGGAATCTCCACATTGTTTCTAATATCTTCGTTCCTTCGGGCACGTCGTTCTCAAGGACTAATTCCAGCACATATTTTTCCTCCATAGCTGCCAGTTCCCTTTCCATACCTTTCCACCATTCTGCTCGTTGTGGTGAAGCCATAGCTTGCCTAACTGTATGTGGTATTTGAACTTCTGATTCATGCAAAATACGTTGATGAGGATTAGTCTCCTCTGTTAATAGGGCAATTGCAGAATGCGCAGCATACAGTTGCAGATCGTCTACCTCAATTTCTGGTTCCTCAGAGTCCACAACTTCCACTAGACTAAGGTGCTGCTCATTGACTTTCTTCTTACCACGAATCACGTTCTCATCAACAAGTTGGTTCTTGTTGTGTTTTCGGGATCTGGTATCCATCATCAATTCTTCGTTGTGAAATGGCACGTTTTCTTCTTCACTGCGGTAACTGGGTTCTTCGTTTACACTTCTGTTCACCGTGCCTCGACCATTATTTGTTTCTGGTGCGTCCACTCCTTTATTATTCTGCTCGTCCTGCTGGCGGTTAGGAGGCGCATTCTTCTTGTAGACGCTAGGATGTAACACGACATCGTCACTAAATGATGGCAAAGGTCTTTGAAACCACGGTGTGTTACTTTCACACGCCCCACCACTTTGTCGTTGCAGAACCGATGCTTCGCCGTTACTGCTGGTGGAGTTGGGATCTTTTCCTGCTCCTACGACTGATTGGCCGTAATCACTTCGACCTGAGCTCGTTAGATCTGGATGTTCCGCGATGGCCCAATCGCGCACTCGGTCATCAAAATCACCTTTGTGCCTATCGTTATAGAGAATCTGTTCATTCACTGTAACTTCGCCAGCTACTTGCACAGTCCGTTGGGAAATACACCTTACAGCCAAACAATCCATCACGATACCCTAGCACAAAACCTATTCTGCAATTATCAGCGAATTTGTGTCGCGATGGCCCCACTTTAGTGTGCACATATACTAGTGCACCGAACTTGCGCACATGGTGAATGTCTGGTCTTCTTTCCCACATGCACTCGTAAGGAGTACAATCAGTTGCACTCGAAAATGTTCGGTTTTTCAGGTATACTGCGTAATGCAGAGCTTCCGCCCAGAAAGACGTAGGAAATCCCGCTTCTTTCACCATAGATTTCATCATGTTGGTCAAGGTCTGATGCGTACGCTCAACCATGTTTAAACGCGACACATTCTTTGGTATCGTGGTATGTATGATACCATGAGACTGGTACCAAGTTGTCATGGTGTCGTTCAGAAACTCGCCTCTACCGTCCGTGAGTACTTCGTTCACCTTACAGTCCGGCCATTGACGTTCTGCCCAAATGATATAACGCTTCAGCAAAGGATTAATCGACTCCTTCTCTTTCGACTGTACTGTGTATGCCGTCACGAAGCGCGTGTGAGCATCCATCACCACCAAGATAGCTTTGAATCTGGTACAATTGTAGTGCGAAGGTGGAAATAGTAAATCTGCAAATACGAGCTGGTTGTGGCGCTTAATACCACGATCCAAGCTATTTTGCGGTGTTTTCGCACGCTGTTTGCCTAACTGATAAGCCTCACACAGGTCAAACTTCCTGTTTCTCAGTGTCATTCCTTCAACTAGACCACGATCGGCCATTTGCTTGACAAACTGAGGACATATGTGACCGAGTCTTTCGTGCCAACACTGTAAGTCTGCAACACCGTCTTCTATAGCATAGTTTACCATCGACCTTGGAGCTGACAGCTCTTGCTGCTTCTTTCCCGACACAAAATCGTTCTCTGCCACAAACATCCACAGTTTGGTGGGGGGTCGATTGAATCTATACCAATGGGTGAACTCTTTCCGTTGTACCCATGAATTGTGGTCATCTCACGCTCTTCATTTGACAGATTCCGATACTTAACAAAATATCGCTTGTCTCCTGCTAGATGTTGCGTTGCTCCATTGTCGAAAACCCACAGCTCGGGGCGATAGGTCGGTTTCACTCCTCGTTTTGCTATGATCTTTCTTTGTAATAGAGTTCCTTCTGGTTGATCGCGTTCCCGTTGATTTTGGTTAGATTTTTGTTGACCACGATCAAACATGCCCGACGATACTGTAAAGTTGGCTTGACTGCGGACGTTACCGCTACCACTGCTAGCCAAGCTATCAGGTTCCTTCTAAACTTGATCAGGGCAGTTCCTGAAAATGTGTCCTGGTTGGTGACATCCGTAACAGCTTCGGCTCTTGCGATCTTCATCATATTGCTTCTGTTCTTCATCGGCTCTCTTGTTGTTTGTCACCGAGGTCTTATGGCTACTTCCATTCCCTCCTGAAGATTTGTTTTGGTTGTGATTTTGGTACTTCGGCATGGGTTTCCCTCGACTACCGACACGACTGTCAACTTCATTGTGTTGACCACGTTGGGCTTGTACATCGTTGCCTCGATGTCCTTGGAGCTGCTTCTCCACTGTCGCATTCTTATTTAGGACAAGAATCAGTGATTTTGCTTGATCTGGCGTACTTACAGTTTGAGTGCCACCCATCAGCATCATAGTCTGCAACTGACTGTAATACGAGAGCTGTGCCATTGATCTTATCATAAGGTCAACCATCCACACGTCACCAACATCGGCATCCAGGGCGACCAACTGTTCTCGCAATCCCATTATGTACAGCAAATGATTCTCTACGTCAGATCCAGGTCGGTACGATGCACTTTCGAGTCTTTGCCGCAGTGTACGTTGTGTGTACAGTCTCGTCGTGTCATTTTCACGGCCTTCGAAGCGTTTGCATAGGTACTCCCACATTTCGGATCCATAGTCATACTTCATGACTTGCCTGGTGAGTGTGCAAGATAGCGAACTTGCTATCAATTTGGCCAAAACAAAATCTTGACGAGTAAATCGTTTTTCTTCATCTTCGCCAACAGTGGATTGAAACTGCACACTTAGGTCACAAATGTCGTCTAACTGCCACTCGTCGTCCTTGACTTCGTAACACGCTAAGTACCGCATCATTGTCCGTTTGTACAGTGGCCAATCACAGCCATTCCAATTCATTGGCCTTCCATCCTTGTTCCATTCCACGTCTGGTTTTCTTGATATAGGCTCCATGTTTTCAACTCCCTTCCTTGGGCTCATAACCCTGTTACGCCAGGAGGTTAGCAGAACAGTAGCAGATAGGAAACTTAACCTTATTACTACTGCCTTATACCTCGACCTCCACCACGCTGTCAGCCGAGTTTGCTTGCCCTTACCGATGCAAAATACAAACTACTGTTCGAAGGCCCTCACGTGTCCTAGTACTGATCTCACTATGCGCTTTGTTCTTGATCACCTTCTCAGTTGTGTGCGACTTTACGCAGCACGCACCATGTTGTACTGTAACGGGGTTACATGAAGGGGTACCCTAGAAAGGGTACCGCCTTTAGAAGTAGAAATACTTCTGTGGGTATTTGTTTTAATATCCTGTTGGAGTGATGTGGACCACACTATGGTGTGGACCACACTACTGCCACGTGGGTCTAGGTGGCTGAGGGCCAACCAATAGTATTTGACCTACCTTTTATATGTATAATTAGGATAAATTATAGTTAATTAGTAATTTGTATTACAGGCCAAAAGACCTAATTAACTATAAATAAATCAGTCTAAAATCTACTCTAAACTGGCTATTAAGTCCCCTCAGACCAGGGACTAGTGAACTGCCGTTCACTTAGAGTGTGTATACTCTTAATAGCACGCTTCCTCAAGCAAGGTGCTCGTGTGACCCCGTCACACTTGGTAGCACTTGTAGTCAATCCACGCCTACGCGGGTAGATTGGCTACCTGAATCCTCTGTGGCTCCTACAAGGTAAGCCAGGATGGATAGAGGGGAGTTCCCTCATTTGACCGACTCTCTGTTTGAGTCGGTCCGGAAGATGGTGGGCATCTTTGGAGGAGATGCCCTCCGAAGCTTGGCGGCTGCTACGCCTGCCGAGCAGGTCGAACGCATCGAGTCGTTCGACACGTACGAGAGAGGGCTTATCGCCCACGTACAGGGGCTGCAGACCCCGTGGCTGAGATGAAGCCAGCCCAACCTAAGCCGTTGAGGCCTAAGGTTAATCCTTATGAGGGAAAGGAGGGAGAGAACCTCCACTTCTGGGTCCGAGAGGTCGAGCTCGCGATGGACGCGGCTCTAATCTCGACCGAGCGACTTCGGGTCGCTTTCGCCCTGTCCAACCTAGGAGGTCGGGCGAAGACCTGGGCGTACACGCGCGAAGCGACAACGCCGGGTTGTTTCGCAACCTGGGCTCAGCTGTGCCAACAGCTTAGAGCCGCCTTCCTTCCGGCGAACTACGAGTATCGCCAGCGCTCGCGCTTCCTTGCCTGTAAACAAGGGAAGCGTGAGCTGCATGAGTACATCCAAGAGATGCGAGTACTCGCTGCATCTCTGGTAGGGAACCCCCGACCTGAACACATCAAGGTGACAGTGTTCATGGATGGCCTGAAGGTGGGCCCATCCCGCACACAGTTGTTCCGCGTGCATGCGAACACAATGGAGGAGGCGATCCAGATCGCCCTCCAAGAGGAGTACAGCCACCGACAGGCTCGTACTCCTACGTCGTTGTGGCAAGGCCACAATGCGTCGTCAGGCGCAGTGCAAGGAGCTCCAGTAGCCGAGGCTAGCACCGGACCGGTACTCATGGAACTGGGTACGGCCGTACAGAGCTCCATCCGTTGCTACGGATGTGGGAAGCTCGGGCACATGCATCGTGCCTGCCCTGCGGGAGGGCAAAAGAAGTTCCCTTCCAAACCTAGGGGCTCGAGGGGCCCGTGGCAGAAGCCGCGACCCAAGAGCCAGGGGAACTGGGGTCACCAGTAGGGGCGGGGCGCCCTACTGGGGAAGATCTAAGTCCCCATGGTAGGAGTGTGGACGGCGCACGCCATGGAGGCTTAGCCCCTGAGAGCCTGGGTGCTCTCGAGACGAGAAAGAGCAGCTGCGGACTGCTCGTGGTACACGCGAGTGTACGGGGATATGTAGATCCCATCCGAATCCTGATTGACTCTGGGGCGTCGACGAACTTTGCTCGACGCCAGACGGGGCTAGCCGGCTTGCAGTCTCCGACAGAGCTTTGGTGAGTAATGTTCCCACCTCTGTCCGGGACTGGGGCGCCAGAGATGGTCGCCAGAGATGGTCGCCAAGGCGCTTATGCGCCCGAAGAAGTACTGGGAGTCACTGACTCCAGTGAAGATGTTGCGATGAGCCTCGCAACCGGTCGTGAGACCAAGGCTCATTGCCAAGCGTGTGGGATTGCCACGACGGCAAGTCCCAACGCTGAGAGTCGTCGCGCCGTATGGGCTTCGACTGTGGCAGCGCCGGACGGCACTGACCAGGCGGGTAACTTAGGTCCACAAGCAGCAGAGGCTGCTGAGGAGAGCGCTAAAGGCGTCTCCTGTGTGGGTAACATAGGTCCACAAGTGGGTAACATAGGTCCACAGGCAGGGTAACGTAGTTCCGCAAGCGGGTAACATAGGTCCGCAAGCAGCTGAGGCTGCTGGGGAGGACGCCAAGGGCGCCTCCGGCGTGGGTAACATAGTTCCACGCAGGGTCGAAGAGACCGAAAAGATTGAGAGCGCAGCGTGCGTCACTAGCGTGGGTAACGTAGTTCCACGCGGGGTCAAGAAGACCAGTACGAGTGCGGAGGTGCCGTTGAGCACCTCCCATGAGGATAACCAAGTACCACACTCAGAGTCTGAGACTCCACCAGCACAGCCGGTCGAAGAGCAATACCATGTCTTCGACGGCGTGTCCGGTCGTCAAGTGAACGTAGGTGTCGTCCATCTGTAGGCACTGCCTGAGGTGTCTGCACTGCTGAACATCGAGGAACTGTCCATGAAGAACTTCCTGGTCAAGTTGAAGGCCGGAGAGATTGTGGAGATGGTGCTCCTGAAGCCGGAGATGTCTCCTGAAGATTTGAACTCTTCCTCCGTAATGGACAAGGATATCCTGGAGGGGTTCACGATGCAGCGTGCAACGCGCTTGGGTTCTGAGATTCTCAAGAACCCGGAGGATCCAGTGTATCCTCTTGTGAAAGAGTACTCGGATGTGGTGTCGAAGCACCCACCATCCCAACTCCCGCCGGATCGGAGAGTTCGGCACGAGATTGATCTCGTGCCAGGTACAAAGTACTGTGTCACGAGGCAGTGGCCTCTACCTCGCGAGCAGTGCGAGGTCATATATGCCTTCTTCGCCGAGAAGGCGAAGTCGGGCATGGTGCGGGAGTCGAAGTCCCCGCACTCGACGCCGACCTTCTGCGTTCGTAAACCGAACGGGAAGTGGCGTCTGGCTCATGCTTATAACAAGATGAACAATGCGACGGTACCGGCACAGACGCCGATCCCTCGCAAGGATGTGTTGCTGAACAACATGTCGGGTTGTACACTGTACAGTGCCCTGGATCTGGTAGACGGATACTACCAGATCCTGATGCGGGAGAGTGGCATTCCTCTCACCGCAGTGAGCACCCCGAGTGGGATGCTCTGGGAGTGGCTAGTGATGCCACAGGGGCTATCGAATGCCCCAGCGACGTTCAATCGCTTGGTCACTCAACTGTTTAGACCATTGCGTACGTTTGCTCAGACGTACTTCGACGATATATTCGTCCATAGCTGTGCCGAAGGTGGCCAGACGGCTATGGAGGTGCATTTGAAGCACCTCCGTCGAGTGTTTGAGGTCATGAGAGCTAACAAGCCCTATGCCAACATCGACAAGTGCTTCTTTGCAGATGAGGAGATAAAGGCCCTCGGCTGCTTTGTCAGCAGGGTCGGCGTACGCGCCGATCCAGGGAAGGTCAAGGCCATAGCGGCTTGGCCAACCCCGAGGTCGCAGAAGGACCTCCGGAAGTGGTTAGCCTTAGCCAACTATCTTCATAAGCACAGCGCAGGGTACGCTGAACTTGCTCGACCCTTGTCAGATCTCTTAAAGAAGGATGCCGACTAGGTCTGGGAGAAACAGCATCAGGATGCTTTCGGCAGCATTAAGGCGAGCTTACAGCAAGCGCCAGTCCTGGCCTTGCCGGACGAAAACAAGTCATTTAGCGTCGTCTGTGACGCTTCTGACTATGCAATAGGCTGTGCGCTGTTGCAGAAGGACGATGAAGGACACGAACGTGTCATCTCCTTCCAGTCCAGGCAGCTGAAGGGTGCCGAACGGAACTATCCCGTTCATGACAAGGAGCTACTTGCAATGAAGTACGCTCTTGTCAAGTTTAGAGTTCATCTCTTGGGCACAAGGCCCTTTGTGATCTATACTGATCACGCGTCCTTGCGGACTGCCACCAACTCGCCGCATCTGTCGCAGCGGATGGCGAGGTGGTTGTCATTCTTCGCGGAATACAATTTCCGCGTCGAATACAAGCCGGGCAAGCTTAAGGTGCTTGCCGATGCATTGTCGCGTCGACCTGACTACGAGCTAGCTCATGTCAGTCGGGTCACGACAGATCTATACGATCGGATACGCTTAGCGTATCAGGAGGACGAGAACTACACACCACTGGTGCAGTTCTTGTCCGATGGCAAGGACGCCAAAGTCGACAGGTTTTCGCCTCGACAGCGGGCGCAGCTCCATCGCTATGAGCTGGCCGATGGGTTACTCCACTACAGAGTAGACCCTAGAGATCCTCCTCGGGTTGTCGTTCCAAACGACGAGGATCTGAAGTATGACATACTTCTGGAGGCGCATGATGCGCCGATAAGTGGCCATCTTGGCCGGGAGAAGACCTACCAAATGGTCTCTCAGACATTTTGGTGGCCCCACATGTATAAGTGAGTGGCACAATATGTCAAGACATGGGAAACATGTCAGAGGGTGAAGCCTTCGGGCCACACCTCGGCTCCACTGCAGAGCCTACCAGTAGCAGCGGACTGCTGGAAGTCGATGAGTCTCGATTTCGTCTTCGGCCTGCCGGCCGATGACAGGGGCAACACCGGCATATTGGTGTTTGTCTGCCGTTTGAGCAAGATGGTGCATCTTGCTCCGGTACGTGACAAGGTCACCGGGAAACAAGCTGCACAGCTGTTCCTAGATAGCGTGTTTCGCTATCATGGTCTACCAGAGACCATAGTCTCGGACAGAGACCCGCGTTTCACGGGTGCGTTCTGGGACACCCTGTTCCAATTGCTGGGAACTAAGTTGACGATGTCAACTGCAGACCATCCACAGACGGACGGTCAGACGGAGCGCGTCAACCGCGTGCTCGAAGATACTCTGCGCAGTATCTGTGCGGAAGCACCTCGATCCTGGTCGGATCAGCTTCCTATGGTTGAGTTTGCACTCAACAATGCGGTACACGCATCAACGGGGTTTACCCCGTTCTATTTGAATGGGTTACGACACCCCAGGTGCCGCTAACCTTGCGGGGAGGCACCGTGGCCTCCACCGTAAGTGGGGGAGAGGCTCGGAAAGCCGTTTCCTCCCAGGTCTCAGCAATAGAGCCCGAGTCTTTAAGAAGATAGTTGTCGTCGTTTATCGACAACAGGCTGACGTTGATCAGCCGGGTTAGAGATGCACTGGCATCAGCCCAAGATAAACAGAAGGAGTACTCTGACAGAAATGCAAGGGGAAACTTAAGTGTTTTTAAGGAAGGTGAATTAGTCCTATTAGACACGAAAAACCTACCGCTAAAGGTGGTTAGCTCGGTTGCGAGCAACAAACTGAAGCACCGCTTCATCGGACCCTTTGCGGTCCTGGCCAGACATGGCGCAGCGTATACCATTGACCTCCCAAAGCCAATGGCGACGCACCCGGCGTTCTACGTGGGGCGTCTTAAGCGGTATCATGATTCCGCTGGGTCTTCCTTCTCGGACGGAGGAAGACCAAGGTGAGAACTCACCTCCTCGAAACGAGGCTGAGCTCTCTGGACAACCGGAGCTGCCGGTGTCGAAGCCTGCGAGTAAAACCCAGGCTGGTACCCACGCGAGTCATACGAAGGGTATGACGGTACCGAATGGGAAGAGCTTGGGTAAGAGCTATACCCGTAAGCCGAGTGGTACAAGTACCCCTGCGGCTCATAAGAGGGCATACGACCATGCACCTCATGGCTTAGAGCGTCTAAGCCTCGACGGAGCTCCTTCAAGGCAGCAGCCGGAGCTCGGCGGTCAACGCGCCCATGGAGCTCATGAGTCTCACGACCAAGAGCGTCCAAATCCTGACGAAGGACCTCAAGGGCCCCCGGCTTGCCAGCCTGAGAGGCAGCCTGACCACCAGGTCCAAGCCCAAGGGCTATCTCGATCGCATAAACGCGATCTCGAAGCTGACGATCCTCGTCGCTTAACAGGGACCCCACAGAGTCCCGACCCGAAGATGAGGGTCCAGAAGGATAAGGCTGAGAAGGAGCCTCGTACTCAAACGCGTGCGAGAGCTCCTCCTGCCCTCCTTGACCGGAACGGCGAGCTCCACTACCATGTGGAGCGGGTCGTCCAGGAGCGGCGGTGCTCTGGGAAGCGCCAGCTGCTTGTGAAGTGGCGGGGTTACCCCTCGTCACAGAACTCGTGGGAGCCGGAAGACCGGCTCCGGGTTGACTGCCCGAAGGCTGTTGAGATTTGGGATCAACAGCCGGGGCGTAAGTAGTCCGCGGCTTTTTAGCCGCCTTACGGTGTACGGTCCCTGGGTTGACGGAACCGTACCCGCGCTCATCTTGATCGCTGGACTTAGACTGCTGTCTAAGTCCCTCCATGACGGAGTGGAGTTGCCGCTTAGCGACTAAGTGGGCAAACTCAATACGAAGATCGCGCTGGTCCAAGACATAGCACAGCAGACGATCTTCTCGGAGTTCTTTTAACTCCTGAACTGCGAAGTTCTTCAGAGAAACCCATCTCCAGAACAGGTCTTCTGCCTGGGTCTGGGTTGCGGTGTTTTCGGGCTGTACCCAAGGGTACCCCCAGATGGGGAAGAGCCCACCACGGTCTTCCGGTTTCTTCCGGAGACTCGTAAATTCCTTAAGAGGAATTCGGTGTGGTGCAAGCAGCACACACCTAGCGGCCTCGATGTCATTGACAAAGAGTGGTTCGTCCTGAACCAAGGCACGCTCATAGGCGCCACGTGAAGTGTGCCCATGGTTTAGACCACGAGGGGCCTTGAGGTGCTCCAAGAACATTGGAGACCCAGACCCCGTATCCGGTGGGTAGTATCCGCGAGGATACACCGGCGTGGGAGGCACAGGAGTGCCTTGCAGCTGAGCAGCTTGATAACGCTCTTGCTGCTCATCGAGATCATTGAAGATCTCTTGGGGCTCGGAGACAGCCCCCTCCTCTTCGTCTTCGTCTGAGGAGTCGAACAGGGATTTGAATCCCTTAGCGATTGAAGGCTCTGACGTAGGAGAGCCAGGGGCTGAGCGCTTCTTAGCAGCAGCAGCACCCTCACCAGCCCGTTTTGGAGAAGCTGCTTTCGCAGCTTGGGCTCGAGCCTTACCTTCGGTTAAGGTAAGGTTCTTGGCAGGCGATCTCGTTGAAGCTGCCTTTGCCTAGGATGATTCAGCATCATCAACAGGAGCGTCCTGTGAAGGAGCATCCTGAGACGGAGTTGGATCCTTGGTGGATCCAGGAGAGTCCTCATCCGACTCTGATCCCGTGATCGTTGGGATATCAAAGACCGGGGACTCTGCCCCAGGACTGTGGTCCCGATAGATGAACCGAGGGTTCAGCCTATCGTCGGGCGACAAGGAGCGCGAGCGACTGCGTAGCGGGCTCCTTCCTTGATTGGCAGCAGCAGCCGTGCGCTTGCTAGCTGCCTCGGAAGCCGCCTTGCGGACTTCCTGTCTTTCGACTTGGCCTTAGCAGTCTTCGACCTCGCGGGCTTAGACTTAGAAGGCGCCGAAGCGCCGCGGGTGCTAATCTTCTTGGGCATCGTTAGAGAGGTTGACGTGGTAACCTCGGGGTGTCTTGAGCGCGCGAAAGGCTTAATGAAGCCTCAAAGCCACAACTGTGGCTCGTCGATGGGTATCGACAAGGAAAGGAAAGAGAACGGTGCTCTCTTCCTAACTCCTCATTGGTTGGGGGTGTTCCTAACCTAAGTGGGGGGGATGTAATGGGGTTACATGAGGGGTACCCTAGAAAGGGGTACAGCCTTTAGAAGTAGATATACTTCTGTGAGTATTCGTTTTAGATACTCTGTTGTGGGTGGTGTGGACCACACTCCTGGTGTGGACCACACTACTGCTACGTGGGTCTAGGTGGCTGAGGGCCAACCAATAGTATTTGACCTACCTTTTATATGCATAATTAGGATAAATTATAGTTAATTACAGGCCAAAGGACCTAATTAACTATAAATAAATCAGTCTAAAATCTACTCTAAACTGGCTATTAAGTCCCCTCAGACCAGGGACTAGTGAACTGCCGTTCACTTAGAGTGTGTATACTCTTAATAGCACGCTTCCTCAAGCAAGGTGCTCGTGTGACCCCGTCACATGTACCTACCCATAAGTTGTACGACCAGCATCTTAACACTAGGTCACTTGGCTAGTTAGATGCCAACTAGGTAATTATCCCATCGCTACCGAACTAGTAGGATTCAGTGCAAAGCGATAGCCAACACGTGGGAGAACCGATGTTCTGTGAACGAAAAGGCGATTCAGGAAAATCATATTTACTCGCTAAAAGGTAAATCGTTCGATACAAACATAACGACAAAAGAAATACAATGCTTTTCGCGATTATGTTAGGCATCAACAAAAATACCGAAAGACAAAGTCCGCTTTAGAATGCCTAGCTAAGTTTTGTCAAAGCGTCTTCGCTGGCATCACCTTCCCAGGCCCCCAATTCCGATGACCTGCGTCTACACTTCTTGGCACGGTACTTCTCCTGTGCGAGACTTCTTTTATGATAGTCCTAAGTGCATGTTGATGAGATTGTGCTGGGCTTGGCAATACAATTCTCCATTTTGCTCTCGTAGAGAAGTGAATGAAACATGATAGTTGGTTAGCACCGCTTTAGCGTTGTGGCTAAGTTAGTGGCAACGCTAAGGCGAAATACGTCGTCGTATTGCCACGAGTGTACTGGCTAGGTGCTTTGACTTGGTCCTTGTATGTAAGCACGCGATGGATTGGGTACATCGGTGAATGAGGTACTATATTTCCAAACGAATTACCCTTTCACGGGTTGCGATGTTGTTTGCGTGAAAATAATTCACCTGCGAAGGGCCAACTGTTTTCCAGAAGAGTTGACTTTTCTCTATGTTGTAGGTTTGTAGCTATTAACCAAACCTCCTAGCGGGTCCACATGGTGGACCCGGCAAATCATCCGATAATTAGGTTACTGGCGGTCAACTCGGTAAGCGTTCTAATAAATACGAACATAAAAATGTGATCAGAATTGGTGCAGCACATTGATGGCATAGTTCAACTGCAGTCTCAATCGATGTAAATTTAAAATATAGTGCCAATATGTTCTTGAAGATTGCCGCTTTTTCGTGCACCTTGCTGCTCTGCATCCCATTTTGGTGGACGTTTTAATCACTGACATGATTAAATACTTGAACAATTTGAACAGATGACCTGTCTGTAGAAACTGGAGAGAGCTTAGATTAGATAAATACATGTACAGTTAGCAGCTGGGATCCAGTTCAAGCAATGCAACTTGGCAGATTCCAGTCGCTGGTATTTAAAAAAATACAAAATGTACTTCATTTTGGTCCTCCACCTCCATGGTTTTCATGAAAACATTACAAATCGTGATGGGGAATACCAAAAGTTTGGTCCAAAACGAGCATGCTCTGCGCTTAACAGGCTCAGCAATGCTGATCACCTCTATCTGCGTTAGTCGTTTGCGTAAGCCCATGCCCGACTTGGTGAGAAGCATAATGCATGTATATCTATTCCCTTCTGCCTCTGCATATCGGGCTTTAAGTTTGGAACACAAGTGCAGTGCTAAGTCAAGTTGACAGGCACTTGTGCAAGTTAGCACTTCTGAAACAAACTGATCCCAACTGGACTATCTATTCACTGATGATTTGTTGTCAGACAATCCTGTAAACGGTGTTGAACTGACTATAAATATAATACTGAACTGAATTACATCCATTACAGTCGTTTGTGCTACAGTACATGTAGTAACGTGACTAGGTGAGAGACTTGAGAGTGTTCGGCTATGTTTTCTTTTAGTGCCTGCTGGAGCTGCAACTGATTGGAACAGGAGACGTAATAAGGAATTTTACCTGTCTGACTTCCTCTCTCACAGGTTGGATTCGTTTTATCTTCTGTACAGAATATCCGGTAAATCGGGAAAGATGGTAGAATGAGAAATGGTCTGCTCAAGTTCTCAGTTCTCAGTGAAATTCACAATCTCATAATCAGGCTCAGCTGACTCAAGATGCTTCTTGGGTTGAGATTAAACAGTTCAAAGACTCTCGGCTCCAGTCTTACAAAGACTGGGTATCATATGGTACACTTGATCACTCCGGACGTATTATTCAACTGTACTCCGTACCTTTTAATCCACCAACATGTTAGTATCATACACAGCACTACATGTACGTGATTCTCTCACAAACTTGTCAACCCCTCATTCGAGAATTTGCGCTCACTCCAACTCATTGCAACGACATGCGCCTACTGCCCCTCGTTTTGACCAGTGTGGTCTCGTTGGTGTCTGTCAGCAATGAAATCACGCTTGCTGCCAAGACTCCAATGAGGGCGGATATAATCCATGACACGACCGTCAGAGGTCAGAATGGAGGCGATCTGATCACGAGAGACTTGGCAAGCGATGAAACCGTTTTGGAAGAACGTGCAACAAAACGTAGGCGTCGACGTAAAAAAAAAAGTAAAAATGATAAAGGAAATGAAGAGGAAGAAGGAGAAGAATTGCCTCCCGGTGTTTACGAGGGCGAGGAGTTCGGTGGACCCCATGGCAATGAATTCTCGGACTTGGATATGGTTAAGTCGGGACAAAAAGTGGTGTCTGTCAGTATTCGCTCTCACGAACGCGTCGATGCCGTCGCCCTAGACATTGTTTTACCGACGGGGGTAAAGAACACCTTGTACCACGGTGGTAATGGTGGTCAAATGAACACTACAGCGCTGGCTGAAGGTGAGCACATCACTACCATGGAGGCGCACTGGGGTAAACAAAAAGGGCACACGCGCATCAAGTACATCAAATTCACCACCAATTTGGGGAAAATCATCGAAGGCGGAAGATCGACAGGCAGCATTGGTGTGGACAATGCGGACGCAGGCTACCAGTTGGGTGGGTTCAATGGCAGAAGCGGTGATGAGGTTGATAAGTTGGGCGCCATCTGGACTAGCATTCAGCCGATGGTGTAGGTTGTGACCAATGTCGTCTGAGGTATAACCTACACTGTGGGGGGATCATGTAAACTGTTTAGGGTGAGGAGCAGTAGTACTGGTTACAATACTTTCGTTCAGAGTAAGATGAAACGCACTACTCAGTACTCCTAAGACACCAGCGTTACTCTCTAAAGGTATTGTCACTTCCATTATTCTGCTTGTGGCAAAACAGGAGTTAACCGAATCTTGAAACAGCAATGTAGTAAACTTTGCTGGGCACGCAATGCGATAGATGGAACTATTTGCCCGGATCCCACTTCTTCGCGACTTACCGCCTACCGTGAATACAACTCTAACTCTTGGTGTTGTATTCAAGCTATGAATCCCATAAAATCGGTTGGATTCCCCGTTTCGCAGCTTGACAATTGATCGAATCACTTGTTCGAAGCTTGTCATCTTGGAACGTCATGTTTGATAGCTATTCATAACCAATATAACATAGCAAGTTAATTTACTATAGCATCTCCACGCCAACTCTTTTCTTTTAGGTCATTCTACAGTATCCTCGAAATCAGGCTTGTGTCTCCAACCACCGTCTATTGTGGTTTGGGACGATAGCATGGCAATAGAGCTTTATTGCTTTGGAACGGGCTCTCGTCTAAACTGCCAACGGTGTCGTTATTGTGAGAGAGTGCTACATCAGGCATGTTACCGCTTTGATTGTTTTGTTTAGTCCCAGCCAGAGGGCACAACGAGGACGGTTGGTCTTCCTTTAAGCCTCAGCCATCTGGAGAATCGGGGATACGAACGGCAGGGACAACTTGAAATGTCGAGTATACGCAGAGCTCTGGACTACCCTCAAGTAGAACGCGGACTACCATGATTCAGCGATTTTTCCCAGCTACCGGTAGATACCGGTAGAAATCAATCTAATTACAACCACAAGTTCATTTTGATATCCTCCTCGAAACACTATGTTGATGAAGATGCTAACCCGTCCGGCGCTGGTTGCCCGCAACCAGCTGCGCCCTGCGCTTTTCAGCTCTGCGCGCGAGCAGAACCCGAACGTGTTCTTCGACATCTCCATCGGCGGAGAGCCCCGCGGTCGTGTGGTCTTCGAGCTGCGCGCCGACGTGGTGCCCAAGACGGCCGAGAACTTCCGCCAACTGTGCACGGGCGAAGCAGGCGTCGGCAAATCGGGCAAGCCGCTGCACTACAAGGGCAGCAAGTTCCACCGCATCATCCCCAACTTCATGTGCCAGGGCGGCGACTTCACGCGCGGAAACGGCACAGGCGGCGAGTCCATTTACGGAGAAAAGTTCGCGGACGAGAAATTCGCACTGAAGCACGAGGGCGTGGGCGTGCTCTCTATGGCCAATGCAGGCCCCAACACTAACGGATCACAGTTCTTCCTCACGACTGTGGACTGCCCGTGGTTGGACCAGGCGCACGTCGTGTTTGGTCAAGTGACGGAGGGACACGACGTGCTCAAAGCCATGGAGGAACAGGGAAGTCAATCTGGTGCTACCCGTGCGACGGTGGTCATTGAAGACTGCGGTGAACTCAAGAACTAGAGGTTCGAAGAAGCAGATAGTTGTCAATAATTGAGAACTATGTTACTGGAAGGTGAGAGAAGCTACGGCTAGTTGTGTTGATGAAAACAGGAGAGATGTCGAGTTGCTGCAACTGAAGTGTAGACGTTGTATGGTTTCCGAGTTGACAGGTACAAGACGATGGTGGAGGTGGTCAAAGACGACCATACTCCCCTGTGCATCTACTAGAAGCATGAGCTCTGCTTCAGGTGCATCCGGTAAAGACGTGGTGATGTTGTGTAACTGCACGGGAAGTCCTAGATTTGTGTCGAAGGTAAAACGCTGGATGACGCATTGTTGCACGCAGTCGCGGAGTTCTAAACCCCAGTGGTAGGCGTCGGATATTTGTTTGAAAGGATACACCACTCGCATAGTGTCGGCCATGAACGACGCAACGCACTGGTCGAGGTTGGGCTGAATCACTAGCCTCCATTCATCTGTTGGTGATATCTCCTCTCCACACGACACCGTCATCGTAGGATCACCGAAAACTTTTACCACGCATCTACCCTCACCGTATTTGGTAGGTCCGACATACTTTACCACGACTAGGAAGGGGTGGATGTTAACGCCACTTGATTTCATCACGTCGATGACTCCCACTTGCGCGTCCACATGCTCGCTTTTCGCAAGACCTGGTAAACGCCTTCTTCGAATGTAGCTCGATGGAAGAAGCTGTAGTTCTCGATACACTGCTTCACGATCCTTGTTACGAATATTCGTCACGCTATGCTTGAGCTTATTTGTCGATCTCTCTTGAAGCATCTTATTGCACTGATGTGCATTAGCTCGTCTCGGTGGTGTAAATCGAACGCTGGTTCCTCGTGCATTTTGAGATTCTTCCATATCCAAAGCGTTTGAAACATCCACAAGCATTACGGTGTTGTCTTGTGTCACAACGAGAGCAGTGAATGGTCCAACAAACACGATCCGATTAACAGTTCCTCCGTCATATCGTGTCGATTTTGTACCCGAAGGCCTCAGCTCAAATCGAGACAATAACCGCATTTCATAGAGATCAAACACACGCAATGATCCATCGCTATATCCTGCCATGACCATTGACTGAGGAGTGCCGTCGGGTGCACTTGAGAACGGATTGACCGCGAAGCATGTGCACATTGCAGATTCAACTTGAAATGTTGCAATCTCTTTCGATAATTCTGGAAGCCAAACGCGTATAGCAGTGTCATTTTTGGAGGATGAAAGTATCACAGCGCCATTGAGAGCCCAACACACTTGTGAAACATTAAATGATCGATTTACCTCGACACCAACGGCAGATGTCTTCTTTAGCACCTTTGTTGTCGGCGATGCATCGAAATGCACAAACACAACGGTACCATCGTCGGTCGTCGCAATACCAACGTCACGAGCTGGATCGACCGAGATACTGCGCAGTAAACCACCACCATTCACTGCCACCCTATACAACAAAGATATCCCTGTTCGAGCTACACGCTGCCAGTCCAATTGCACCCGATCAGAGTGTTTTGTAGATAACATGGGTAGGCCATGAACGTACAACACATTTTCTCCTTTGGACCCTGTTATCAGCAACGACTTTCCAACAGTAGTCATCCACTCCATGAATTCGACTACGCTCTGTGAACTGACGCGTCTTGCTTTTCTCTCAACCTGATTGCTATCACTTTTTATTTTGGATGGCAATAGTAAAAGTTGCGTCGTAGCAATGAATGTGTTGTGCCAAAGATCATAAAAGTAACAATATCGATCGTTGTCGATACCAACGAGATAACGCAGTCGATCGATTTTTCCATCCTTGTTGTAGAGACTGACGCGTTGGACATGAGTAGGAAAAGCGCCAATAAGGGGCTCAATTTTGGCTTCTGGTGCTTCGCCAAAACTGCTGGACGATACGTCTAGATGAAAAGTGAGCGTACTGATGCAACTGCGCTCGGCAGATAGCAAGAGGAATTGGTAGTCTGATATCGCTACGATTTGTCGAATGGTTGACGGCTTCATACCGCTAGAGTTTACACTGGACCAGATAATACGTCGCTGAGTTGTGCTTGCAACAACAACCAAATTCTGTCGTTGAAGGTGTGACTTCCCAATTTCACAAGCCATACAAATAAGTTCTTCGATGGGACTATGTCGGGTACGCTGGGCAAATGCAATACTGGTGACAACATCTGTTGCCGGGGGAAGGGAAATCAAAACTGGATCATCATCTGCATTCGTCTCGGTATATGTTTTGTTCTCATTCCTTGTTATAAGCGACCGAATCACAACGACATTAAACCGAGCCGAGACCGTAGCGATGCTTTCACCACTCGGCGACAATTGCAGCAAGACAATTTCATCCGAAGAAGAATTGGTCAGAGTATCAACTTGACCCCTCTCATAGTTACTGAAATCATTATAAAACGTTTGATGACCGGAAGCAATATCCTCCACGGCTAAGATCGAGGCTGTTGTGTGAAGTAGCTTCCCTGTCAAGTATGACCAAACAACGCTTGAAGGGTTAAATCCACCAATCGTGCGATGGAGAGCGAGGGTACCACGTAGATCACTCGCTGTTCTCATTACCGTTGTTGGAACCTCGCTGTTTAACATATCCGTTTTACTGCTGAGCACGTTTTCAATTCGTCCATGCTGTGTTGTTTCACTATCTGAATCCAGCTTGAGAGCATCGGTTTCCAGACTCAATCTGAAATTTGCCTTCGATATTGTTGCAGTAGATGATAACGGATCCCCGTCGGTGCGCTCAGAGTCACTGTTGGCGTCTAGTCCACTTCCAATGGGTCCGCTTTTTGCCCGTGGTGATAGCGGTGCAGAATCTCCGTGGAACTGCCATATACATATCGCACTCGACTCTCCTGAGGCAACAATGCTTTTACCATCGTTCGTAAACACCAACTCATTTACTTTGCCTGCGTAGCCAAGAAAAGATTGATGCATACGACCGATTCGTCCTCTGTCATCCCAATTCCACACGCGAAGAGAGCCATCCACACCTCCAGTGACCATATATTTCGCGTTTACACTCATTACCAGAGAACTGATTCCATCTTGACCAAGAAGTGGCATCGACTGCACAAATTCTCTTTCTGGTAGGGTAAATATGTGTAGTCGATCGCTTGTCGATAACACTAGTAACTCTGTTGAGTGGTTTGAAAAGCGTGCAAGCTTCAATGCCTCATCTTGTCCATGCTTCGGCGGCCGAATTGTGACTTCCATACGCAACGAACACGGATCGAGCATTAAGATATCCTGGTGGTCACCACTCACCACTGCCAGCCATTTATTATCATGGCTAATTTCAAAACGACCGTCCTCGGGATCGAAATCCGACAACAACATTTTCAGCGGTAAGTAATCTTGCTGTCGTGAATCATACAGGCACAACTGTTTACCGGCACCAGATGTGAAAAGGTGCTGTCCATCGCTATCGAATGCAATGTGGCAGATCGAACTCTGATGCTGTCGAAACTCGTGAAGCATGCTTGATGGAGCATCATTGGTATTGCTATCACCGTTTATATTGTCCACAGCAGTGCAAGTACGATGTACATCAAAGATGCGTGTGCATCCTGAGGCAAAGCCAACAGCAACGATGCCAATGTTAACAGGCGATGCAACAAGACTCGTTACGCGCTCTTGCTGGATGTCGAATTCATAGAGCTGGTGTCCAGATGATGTATCCCAAACTCGTAACGTACCATCGTTTGAAGCCGTCACAAGCTCACACTCGGCAGTGCCAGTACCTTTTGGGCGTGCATCTTCAAGTATCAACGACGATAATGGAGACTTCCAAGGTGCTGAGGTCATCGCTGTGATCTCTTTCGTGTGAGATCGCAGCAAAGTCGCATATTGCTGGCTCGATATATCCAACACACCTATCGCATTGTTCCGACTACCGACAAGAACTTTCATTCCGTCCGCCGAAACATCCAACATACTCACTCCAGCTTCATGACGAGCTTCCAGGAAGAAATCTGTGAAGTCTAGTGGCCAAACTCGAAGAAAGCAGTCATCCGATCCGGTGACGCAAAACCCCTCATTGATTGACAGACAATTGATGCATGCATCATGGAGCTGGTACACACATATGACCTGCTTGGAGAAATAGTCGATCACCAGCAGTGTACCTAAGCTGGATGTCACGTATAGCGGGCGCACACGGTGGATATTGGACGGGTGTGTCTCGACAATAGTGTCAAAACCGATATCTGTAAATACAGTTCCGCGCGAGTACTCGTTCAAAATGACAGGGCAACCTGTGAGATGGCCTGTGTTCGGATTCACGCGCCAGTATCGGATATTTTCCCGACCACAGGATACGAGATGGAATTGGTCTTGCTGTACATATGGAGAGAAAGCTACGCGATCAATCGGGAAATCTGACGTTTGCCGTGCCATAAGACTTACTGCTGCACCCGCTGTAGCTGATAGAGTATCTTCCTTGTCATGCTGCAGACACGAACAATCCCAGACAAAAATCTGTGTTCGAAAGCATTCGTCGCGACCTACAACGCACAGCAAGAGACGTCGTTTTAATGGTGTAGAGAAGCAGAGCGCATGAACCCCCTTTGGTTGCGCCTTGACTACAGTGAGACATTCATGACTCGAGAGATCCCAGAGCCTGACACCATTCTGCTTTGATCCTGTTGGCAATTCTGCAGACGCCAGAAGCCTCCCATCGCTCGTTACAGCGAGAGCACAGATTTTAGCGCAATGACCGTACAAATAGTGTTCTCGTGTCGTTATGGCTGAACCAATAGATTCCAAAGAACCTTTGACAGCATCTGTACTTCTGTAGTTCCCTTCGGCGCCAAATCGTGAACTGTTGGGCATGTTTGGACCATTGCTTTGATCACAAAATTCTCTAAAAATGATCGTCGAGGAACTTGTATAGATGCAGGCAGATCTATTAGCAACCCAAAGCAGCATACGCGGAAAATCATTTGAGAAACCAATGATCCGGTCAAGCTCCAAAATCGGATCTGGCCATTCCGCTTTAGTGGAGGATGAGACGATCCGAGTTCGCAGTCCTTGTTTCATCCCTGCTGAAAATTTTGCCCCAGGTGAACTAAGTGGTGACTGATACGCGGAATCTGTGGATACTTGGTTGCTTTCTGTTTCCATGCTGAGGTCGAAAATACCTGCATCACGGAGAATTTCGTCTGCCTGTGGACATTGCACCATAGAGGCATTAGTTTGACAGTTAAATTACGAATATTTAAGAACGTACCCTTGACAGGATTTCATTTCTGTCTCGACGAATGTTTGAGTCTCTAGTTCTTGGCGACACTTTTCTGAAGAATTCGATCTCAACCTCACCTGTAGAAGGAACTTGATCTACTTTGGTGTCGCAGTGAATTAAACCTGTTGATTTCCGACGCACAGAATTAACTTGCGTGGGTGTTGCAGCCATGCGTAGATCCTCTTCTTTTACGTGATGAGTGACGTGCTCAAACGGCGAATTTTCTTCTGGTGGTACCAAAATCCAGCGGTATTGATCCCCAAAATCACCAGGAAAACGAAATACGCTAGGTAAAGTCTGTTGATGAAAGCCACGAGGTCATATATATTAGATTCCTTCGAAAAAGCTGAAGTCTTTAACTTACCATTGGTGTGTACAGCGTAGATGACACAAAGAAATTTCGCACATTCATTGAGGCACATAGCGTAATAGTCTATATAACGCAAGCATGCGCAACATAGTCAGTAACCATTCCAGAAACGCTAAACCGTAAACTGGGCTGTAAGTACTTTGAGATGACGATATGAGTCTCTTGCATACTGGTTAAAGGAATGGAGTTGTAGCAAGCGCACCATGTCCACTACAACTATGGTCCACCGAGTATCCAAACTGCCACGGGGAAGATGCATTTATAATCATCAAAACAACGTCACTAGTCATAACAACGATTATTGGATCGACAAACCTTAGCGGCACCCTCAACGCAGTTCCTGTACTTCGAAAAAGCTCGTAAATTGAGCTCAGCGTAAAGCGTAACGTGTTCTTCTTATTCGTCACGAAGTCAAGGTGGATCATTAAAGGAAGATCCCCAATCCTCCGAACTTGAAGGTAAGCATAACGTCCTGTAAGACCTAATCCATGTGTTCCCTTTCCTGCATCTCTACGGTTTAACCACAAGCGTCAGAGGTGTGCATGCGTGGCCGAAAGATAAAAACGTTGAAACAACCTTGGGACACGCAAGTAGTTCGTCGCCGCAATAGCCCCACGAATCTTGAATACATTCTTGTGGATGTACTGATCTTGGATCTGCTCAACATCTCCTTGAGTGTGCCAACCGACGTTGTGATGCGTCATGCCGAACTTGATCACCTCCACGAATGGATCCTGCCAAACTACGAGCGAATATTAGCCCTAGTAGTTGATAGACTTTGATGAGATATTTGCTCAAACCTGGCATCACTGTAGAGGTGAATGGGGACGACATGCACACCTTAAGTTTTGCTTATCTGCGAAGAATAAATGATCCTCTGTACGACCTTTCACGAGATAAAGTACATATCACCGAAGCACTGAGTTTCCATTATGGGTTTTGCAGCAATACATCCAGGAAGTTGCTGTAGAAAATAACGGATATCCTGTTTTGCATTACCAACCAGTGTACCTTTAGTATCACAGCGCTGGTTGAAATATGCATGCCGTCTTCGTAAACATGACTGTACATTGTACCCACCGTGGCTGGTCATTAAATGTCTGAGAGCTCAGTGATTGACTACAGCTGAAATTTGCCCCCATCCCTCATAATCGAAAGCTAAATGCTAACATCGAAGAAGTAATGAGGTTATCATCACTTGGTTGACAGGCCACTCAAGTACTCTTCCAATTCCTCAAAATCATCCGCCCCAAAATTCATAACGTCGTCGGAATCGTCACCGGCCTTCGGAGACAAACCCTCTAGGCCCTTAAGCTCAGCATCGAGTAACTCCAACTGGGGGTCGATTTTGCCATCCGGAAGATTCGCCAAGTCGCTAGAAAACGATTGCAGACCTAACTCCTTCTCCAAATCCTTCATCTCGTCAAACTCTTTCGACAAGTCCGTACTGTCATCCTTTCCGCTGGTAGATTTTGCCCAGTCACCAGATTTTTCTTCGCCAACGTCTGCAGCAGCCTTGGCCAATGCCCCGTTCGTTAAAGACTCGAGCTCGCTCATAAGTTCCTTGTCCTTCTCCTCATTCCAACTACCCTTGCGGTTAATCTTTTCCTTGGTACCGCTTGTATCTTCGTCTACACCGCTAATACTGAACGAGTTTTGCTTCTGTGCTGCTTGCTCCTTGTTCACAGCCTCGGCTTCAGACTTAGCGGCAGCAGCTGCGACTGCCTTAGCTTCTGCTTCTTCCTTCTTCTTTTTCAGTTGTTCTTCACGTTGCTTTTGCAGACGTTTCTTCCTATCTTCAATGTCTTGCCAGAAGGCTTCATCCCGGTGAAGCATGTCTTCGTACGCTTGGCGATCCTCTTCATTCAGTGAGACACCTTCGCTCTTGGGAACATTGACAGGATCATCACCTGCAGCAACCACGAGAATGCGTAAGAAACAACAACCAATGTCTTAATAAAACAGGTTACCATTCATGTCAGCAGGACCTGTCTTTCCGTCGGTTTCGACATCCGCGAAAATCAAGTCAACAAAGAAGTCCTGGTCGAAGCGGGTGTCACTGCATGCGCCATCCAACTGAGCCTTGGTCAATCTGCGATTAATATAAAAATTTTGGTTAGATCAAAAGATAGAATCCTAGATGCTGACATACCTCAGAATGCCCTGCGGGACATAACCCGTGTGGAATGCGCCACGAAACATCGAAACGCGTTCACCAGCGTCTGTCAGGTGGCGACAACGGATCAATATGTCTCCCTGCAACATGCAGTTCACGTTGAACGACACCGAACCATCGTTTGTGCTTGCCCATTGAATTCCATTGCCATCTTCCATATCATGCCATGTTGTTGTGAATACAAGCTTTCCTCCCTTAAAAACTTGAAGGTACGGGCAGCAACCCTCTTCTATCGTCTCGATCATTTCTTCATTTGTTCCCTCATTACCAGGAATCAACGATTCACCTTCAACTCCAACTGTTTCAGATCCATCATCTGTTGATGAATCCTTTTTCATCGGTTCCAACACTCGTCGTTCTCCAAACACAGGGATAGTGTTGATGATCACACGACGCAGTAACAACGGCGACGATCGTGGCTTCACACCATCCATCACATTGTTAAAGTACTGAATGTATCTGCAAAAACGATCAGTAAATATCTCCACATTTCCAACATTTTACATCACTCCATACCTGCGTTGGGACGGGATCGTGAGCTTCTCTACCGATGTGTTTCGCTGTTCAGCAACATATTCCAGGCTCTCCATGGCATTAGGGAACTGTCCCACCCACGCCAAGTAGCAGGCAACCACCGTGCCTGTCCTCCCTTTCCCCGTCAGACAATGCACCGCAGCAAGGTTCTTCTCATCAGCTTGTAGCCAACTCTCAATAGATGAACAAATCTTGAACATCAAACCCAAGGGCGGTGCCGGATGGCCAGGAAAATTGAACTCCAGCACCTGATTGTCAAAGTACGTGTAGTCGTACGTCTCCTCACTCAAGTTCCAGATCATATAATGACCACCATGTTCTCCATTAAGGTACATGGCCACCAGGTCAATAGGATTGTCTTTAAGTAGCGTGCGGTTTGTGCCCAAGTTCATGTTGGGGAACCCCATAGCCACGATGTTCTCGGTTATGTACGAGAAATTAAGTAACTCGAGATTCACTTCGCCCGTGGAGCGATCCAGCGCGTAGCTGAGTCGACGCTGTAGTGCGTCCATGTCGGCAGCGTCAAGAGCTTTGCGGGCCTTGACAGCGCCCTCTTTGGCCGCAGTAGCCGCCACTACCTTGGCTTTTTGCATGAATCCCATCATCGTGGAGGCTGCTGCGGACATTGACTCCGAGTTGAAGCGCTCAGTCAAAGTTGCCTTTAGGGTTGCGGTTTGATCATCACTCTTGGGGGAAACCTCCTCACCGAAGAGAGTGGGTGGACTTGCGGATTCTTGCGCTGGAGATGGCGAGCCAGTAGTGTCGGCGTCAGAAGAGGGAGATGTAGCCTTGGTGTCATGACTACTAGCGCCAGTGTAGGCCTCTAGCCGCGTAGCCGCCGCGGGGAAGCGCTCGGAAAGCTTCTTGAACATGGACCTTGACTTTTGGTTTTGACCTGATGTAGAATGCGCACAAAAGTGGGATTAGTGACTATAGCGATACGAACATCATCAATTTGTTGTTTTCGCGACCTCCCGATAAAGACTATACAAGAAACCATAGAGTGAACCAGCCATTCTTACCACGATGAGTGAGCAGCAATTCCTATGGCGGGTAGATCGAGATGCATCGCGTGGGCGGCTGTTGCGTGCCACGCGTGATATCAAGACAGGCGAGAGTGTCCTTCGAGACCGCGCGTATGGCAACGTGGTGCTGTCCGTCCACCGCGCGGTGCTCTGTGCTGTGTGTCTCCGAGCTGCTGATGCTGACATTTGCTGCGATGACTGCTCCAAGGTCTTTTTCTGCAGTGAAGAGTGTCAGGAGTCGCTGCAAGACGTGCACGAGAAGGAGTGCGAGGCGCTGGAGGAGGTGGATCTAGTGGCGTCCAAGACCGGCACGGATGTGGATCTACTGCGGCTCTTGATCCGGATTTTAGCTACGCGTTCGCTAGACGCGACTGACAAGTTGTATATGGATGAAGAAGGGAATGTGAGAACTAGCTATGCCAATGTGGAGGATCTAGTACATGTGCTGGACAAGGAAGGAGGAGCGTGGGTGGACCATGTGCGTGCTGGTGCCAAGAAAATCTTGGAAGACCTACCAGACGAGTGCCATTTACCAGTGGACGAAATACTTGCTATTGCAGCACAAATTAACGAGAATGCGTACTCGCTGGATGCGTTGGATGAGAAACATTTAGTGGCAGCAGTAGGGTTGTTCCCTATCTGTGGATTAATCAACCACAGCTGTCAACCGAACTGCACTTGGTCGAATGGAGGAGACAGCATCATGGAAGTACGAGCGCTGCGTGATATCACCAAGGGCGAAGAAATTACGTTGAGCTATATTGATATCGATAAGGAGCGCAGTGAACGTCGCACCGAGCTGCGCGATACGAAACACTTTGATTGTCAATGTGAACGCTGCTCGGTGCCACTGCGTGAGTCGGTGGATAAGTACTTAGAGGGTTTCTGTTGCCCACGCTGCTCTGTCAAAGTGGCTGAAGAGAAAGATTGTTTGCTCTCTCAGGTTGAAAGCAACTCGTGTGTCCCGATTGTCAGTTTGATGTCTCAAAAGATGCTACCACTTCAGCAGCCCTCACGGCGAGAACAAAGCTTGAAAAGGCGAAGCAAGCCCTCAATCAATTCAAGTACATGGATGTTGTAAACCAGCTCACGGGTCTTACAATGGGTGTTGAGGTGGATGGTCAAGTGATACCACTCCACCGTAGCCACGGTGTTGCTATTGCTGTGGTGAGGTTGCTATCTGACGCCCACATTAAGCTGGGAAATGTCGTCCAGGGCTACGAGTTTCACAAGAAGCTGCTGAAGGCGCTTCAGCTTGTGTCTTGGCGCAATCACCTTCCACTCGCGCTTGCTTACTTTGAGTATGCTGAGGTGTTACGTCGCATGATGATGCACACCACGACTCCGTTTCCTGATAGCCTGAACCGCGACGAACTCCAACAAGAGATGCGCGCTTCATACCAAGCTTTTAGTGATATTTGTGATGTATGCCTCGGCAAACATCATCCGTTGCACCACCGAGCGCTTGCTGCTTTGAAGTTCTGATCATTTTTCTAAATGCCTAGATTGGTCACTGCACTAGAATCACTAAGTACGGCAAGTGGACAAAGCTCGTGAAACAAATAGAGATCATAGTGAATGTCCAAGCACCGATCCAAACAATATATTGTTTACTACAAAGTACGTGGCATCCTCAATCCCACCTATTCAAAAGAATCCTTTCGCCGACGAAGATTCTCGAGAACGCTGATGGGATCTGTGCCACCAACAGCATTTCGAATTGTCTCGTTGTGAACACGCAAGAACGGGTTGTAGAGCATCTCTTCACGAAGTGAAGACGGCACGCTGGGCAGATTCTTCGCTCGGCGGATACGAACGGATGCAATTTTGTCGTGCAGTGCTTGGTTGGATGGGTCCACACTGAGAGCAAAACGTAGATTCGACATGGTGTACTCATGGCCACAATATACCTTGGTATCCTTCGGTAGTGTGAGAATCACCTCATACAGAGCCCTATACATATCCTCAGCAGTGCCTTCAAAAAAACGCCCACAGCCTCCAACAAAGAGCGTGTCACCTGGGAACAAAAGTGGTGGTGTCTCGGCATCGCCCGTGACAACGTACGCCACATGCGCCTTCGTGTGGCACGACACATTCAGGACCTTCACTTTGGTTGCACCTATCTTGAATTTATCTCCACCATTCACAGGACGATTCCTCGCTGGGATCACCTCGTGCTCCGGTCCAGCAATCATGATGTTCGAATACATTTCCGCAATCTCTTCATTGCCTCCAGCATGGTCCCTACAACACTACAATAAGCCAACCAATGTACATGTTTTATAGTCAATACGGCGTACGCGTGCTTATGCGTGGTCAAGACACCAAGGAACTCGCGCTTCCGAGTGGTCTCCTCCTCCTTCAATACCGGCAAGATCTTGCTAGGCTCGGCCGGGTCCACCGCGAACATTGTATGATTCGCCTCGTCCACCACCACGTAACCTGCGCAATGCAACATCCATACGTTAGTCCTACGATATAATTGTTGTCAATCGCTGGCTTATCCCCACCATAATTGTCTTGCAGCATCGGCACGATGCGGACGCGGAGACTCGGGTCATTCAGGTATTTCTTCTTTGGCTTCGCGCTCGTTGCAATCGTTTTGTGTGACACATGTCGCCACAGGAATGCTGGCAACGTCATATTCATCGCAGCTAAAGTAACAGGGCGGCGCAACTGCCGCGGACCGCATCGACTCAGCATTATCGCGGAGTTGTTTCGCACCTGCCGAAGTATTTTTACTTTTAAGATTTTTAAAATTTATAAATAATGGGAAAGCAACTTTCATCTAGACGAATACCCTGAATTGAGAACCAGCTCAATGGAAGAACCCCCGCAAGGTTTGGTCGTAGGTTTGATCATCGCCCAGCTTATCTATCATCAGTTGCAGCTGCCATCTTTCTGATTATGAAACGTTGGTGTTGCGGCTTCTAGAGCAATCACTTTGGCAGCATAGTGATGTTTTTGTTGTTATCGTATATTTGAGACCCCGGCAAACAACATGATACATCAGCAGTATCTGAGTTATTGTGAGTTCTACTCAAAATTTCCCTGTGCAGTTTTTCAATCCGACAATCCCCCAATCGCGCAAACCTACGAAACTACATATTATCCCTTTCGCGAGCCATTTATCTAAACTATAGTATACAAATCTAAGATATTTGCTTCTCAAAGGGCGCATTTTTCGCCCTTTAATGAATTCACGGTACTGTTCTGGCATATCTCATGAGACATGCGATCTACTGTGATTTGTTTGGATTTGCTGGTGCATACAATCGTACACATTTGACTTAATTTCATTATGGTGTATGATTACATGATGATTATGTAATCGTACCGTATTTCATATGTCTCAAAAGAAGGTATATACTTAGTTGAACTTAAGTAAAAGGGCGCAAAAATCGCCCTTTTAGAGGAGTATTTCGTACCGTGTTTTGGAAACCATCTAAAAGGGCGATTTTTGCGCCCTTTCACCGCGAAAGGGTTATCATACTTGACCCAGGTGTTTTTCATTCTCTGCTTGACGACGGCAATTCAAGTTGCAACGAAGGCAACTCGTGAGGGCGGCAACATGGTTAATACAGCGGCAGGACAGACTGCAGCTCAACTTGAGAATTGAGTGCCTGAATCTGCGGGGCGACATTTGACGCCCACCCAAAGAACTACACCTTCTACGTCATCAGCCTTACGCGCTTCGCCGTATCCACTCCGGCAACGAACCCCTCCTCAATCCTCATCATCCCATTCACGCCGACCAGCTCGTGTATCGCTGAGCACTTCACCCTGCAATCAAGAACCCAGCCATCAAGAACAGCATCGACTAATACTTGTTGTACAAGGCATCATCAAGACCACAGTTGGGATGTGTGATTCGTATTCGGACTGGCGTGCTGAATTATCACCGCTTCTTCCATCTTCAGTTGAATATATAAGACTTGTAGCTTCCTGTTCAATATCATGACCACTAATGTTAATCCAACGAAACATCTGAGGCATAATTTTGCCCTGAATGTACAAGAAGTCTGTAGTTAGCGCGCGGTCGACCACCTGGGTCTCCTTGGTCTTCTCGGCCTCTTATACCTCCTCTGGCACTTCAGGAACCGTCACCTGCATGACGCCTCCCTCGCCTACCTGGACCACGAGCTTCTTCTCGCCAGTCGCTGTTTTCGACTTCCTCGGTGTAGCCGCCTTCGTTGTTCGGGACCTCGATCGCCTGTTCTTCGTTCTCGGGCTCGCCCTCGATTTATGATCTGCTCCTCGCCGCCGGTAGGGATCGCCACGTCGACCACCTGGATCTCCTCAGCCTTCCTCCTTCACATCCTCGGTCTCCTGACGCCGACAACTTTCACTTTTGGCCAATCAGCGTCGAGGGTGCGTGATTCGGCAATAGACCAGAAAGTGTAAACTTAGTCAAGAACGACATCAATATAGTGACGTTTTGACACAGATGTGTTATAGTAGGTTATCATAGTTGCTTAGAATGTGGTGTAAATTTGAATTGAATAATCTTAGACTCATTATACTGCGAACTTAATGTACCAGATTCTCTACAAGTATGATAGTACAGTATCACGATGACCTTTTGGCTAAGAAAACTACACAACTCAAAATGGCGCGAGGCCGAAAGAGAAATCAAGAAGGAGGATCAGACAGAGCTGCTGTAGCTCTATCTCTTCAATCTAAACGAACATGCGCGAGCACGAAGCGGACCTATCAGTTAAAGGGTAAGTTGCTGAAGAAGGGGCTTGTTCAACACCACCTGAGTACTGTAGATCAAGACATTAGCGAATCAAAGTCCCCCTTAGTAAAGATGCCATCTTGGCTTTCTTCGGACATATTTGCAGCACTACCCATGCATGCGATTGTGATAATCTGGACTCTAATGAAGCACCAAATTTACCGTTATCTGCGTCTTGTGTGTGGGGTTACCGAAGTGCTTTGGTGGATGTGTATCATAATAAACTGCTTGAATGGGTTAAATCTCTGGAAACTGAACTACACCGCGTGTTTAAAGGTTATGAGAAAGGCTTCACCAACTTGAAAAAGCGCGGGCTAATAAAAATTAACTAGGGTAAGCGTCAACTGAAATTCCAGCGGTTATGGATTACTTGCAGAGAATCTGACGACTATAACGCCAGTGAAGAAAGATCAATCGTGATCGACAGCATCATTTGGGTGAGGAATTTTCGTTTTGATGTGGAATTGAATGAGTCGATCCGATTTGGTAGATACAATCATGTTGCATCATGTAGAATGGATTGATGCCAGTCTTGTCATTGAAGAGCAAGGACACAGAGGTGACCAAACAGGTACAAAGAACTTTGCAAACATGTTTACGCTAATCTGTATGAACCCTCACAGTGCCCAATACTTGATCTTTATTTGCATTTATTTTCCTGTCCTGAGTGCTCTGTGGTTAGAAAGCAGCAGTTATTTATCGGGAGTGACATTAAAAACCGATTCGGGCACATTCAACGCTGCGTAACCGAAGCTTTGAGTGATGACGAAGTCTCTGGGCTTAGCTACAACCCTAAAGACATTGAACCCATAGTCTGCGCAAAGGTAGAGTTTATATACACTGGGACAAGTAAATGGTCTCACTCCCGCGTACCTGCGTAATTATCAAAAGTCTCTGTAAATTAAAAGTCATTTCGATGAAGGAGCATGTCTGATATGCGGTAGAATTGTTGTCGGACTTTTATTTAATTCGAAAAAGTTTGGCGTGCTACCACTGGGTGTCCTCCATAACCCTAATCAAAAACTGTGCATTAAAGTTTAATCACGATGATTTGTTTGGTGAGACCACTTTTTCGTCTCATCATTCACCGTTATTAAACTTTAATGCGCGATTTTGGTTAGGGTTATGGAGGGTACCCACTGCACTTTCCTCCAGCAATAATTGCGGAAATATCGTGCGGATGCGCTGCGGCTTATCTTCGAATATCGATGGAGTCTAGTCTACAAGTCTATCTTTACATCTTCTACAAGAAATCATCAAAAAGTATCCTGAGGAATTTGCAGACAATAAAAACACTGAAAAATCGAACGACAAGTCCTTTGAAATCAGGCACTAAATTAATTAAGCGAGCGGTAGTGACGAAGGCAAGTCGGTGAGTTTTATAATGATGAATTGTACGAGTGGCGAGGTTCTCCTCTAATTCAAAATAATAATTTTTATTGAACCTGAAACTAATTTAGAAGTTCAAAATAAGTCAATGTTCAAAATTATCAATGCAATCTGGGCTCAGATTATTTTGTATTAGCTCAATGAAAATGTGCTTGCATAAAATAGTCTGGAAATTGACGTCTATGCTGAATTGGAAACACTTGTCAGGCGGACATTCTGACCACCGGATATACACACTTTTGTGCGTTGTAACCTCAGTCTGTGAACTGTGGACTCAGGCAACACTTCCAAATTAAAGACATGGGGACACCCTTCCGATGAAATAAATTGGCTAGGCTGTTCAGCCAGCTAAATCTGTCCTCCCAGTATTAATCCCTTGAATACAAGTTTCTGATGCTGAAATACACAGAACTTGTATGCTTAGTCATTCTTGACACCTTGATTATTGCTTACTACAGTAACCACTAGAAATATTGCTGACGTTCCTGACCAGTTTACGCATGCCTGATGGTAGGTAGCCGTCAACACATTCCACCGCGAGGTCAAATTTTCCTACACTTCAGATGACTACATGAACTTGTGTGTGTTAAGTCTACACCACTGGCTGAACGCTAGTCCAGATAGCACCCACCATATCAACCTCATCACCGCTTCTACCAATGAAGCCACCCAACTGGAAGCCCTCCTTCGCCTTGTCCACGCCGACATCATCTGTCCGTCTTCCGCCTTCGATGACTTTCCCCAAGTTGGTGGTGAATTTGATATACTTGACGCGTGTGTGTCCCTTTTTTTGACCCAAGTTCACCTCGATGTCAGTGATGTGCTCACCTTCAGCCAGTGCTGTAGTGTTCATTTCACCACCATTTCCTCCATGGTACAAGGTAGTTTCTTCCCCTGTCGGGTTCTCTATGTTAAGGCCGACGGCATCGACACGTTCGTGTGAGCGAATACTGACGGACAGCACTTTTTGTCCAGACTTAACCATATCCACGTCCGAGAATTTAATGCCATGGGGTCCACCGAATTCTTTGCCCAAGTAAACGCCGGGAGGTAAAGGAACAGGGGTGGGGGTGGGCATGGGTGCACCGCCTCCAGTTGTTGTTTCAGAACCTCCTCCTCCTCCTGGTCGATACGCCATAACCCCACCTACATGTCCTCCGCCCCCACCTCCAATATGCCCCCCTCCTCCCACTGCTCCTCTTCTTTCTTCGGAATCAGCTTCACCAGTTATCAACGATCTAGTAGCAATCTGATCTGTGAGCGGCATGTCGTGGATTGAATTCGACATCATTGTGGTCTTGGTAGCAATTGTCATGCCATAACTGGCAGAAACCCATGAGACCGCAACGGTCATCACGAGGTGGAGCGCGCGCATGTCGAAGCAACGGCTATGAGAAAAGAAAATGTGCAAATGAGGCGGTGATGGTAACTTGAGAAAACTATCGGGAAACGCTCTACGTATTAAGTATGTTACTGAGAAAATAGCACAGCGGAAAATTAGTAGGTGCTTATGTATACCCTTTCAGAAGGATTACGGTAGGGCCTACTGTTCTCCTTCGCCAACGATTTGATATGGGTTCCCGTACATGTATAGCATGTTTCCGAAGAGTTTACCGGAAGAGAAGCCTCAGGATTGGCGCTGCTGGGACGCCACGCTGGAGACAGCGATTGGGCGGATGATGTCGCCTTACATCCGCCTATCTGTGATAGATGGATAGATACGGGAGTCGATCAGCTGGTATCCCTACGATTCTGTCCTACTGTTCAAGAAATTCGGCAGGTAAATCTGTACTTAAAATACAGATTTGCCACAAGCGGTTTATGAATCGTAAACTCTCAGTCAAGTAAAGATTTACACTTCCGCCCGGGAACCAATGTCAAAGTAGAAAGCAGCACCATAGGGCAATTATCTCCAATGTTTTGTCCGCATTTTACAACTTGTGGCAGAAACAAATATTCAGATTATCACTGCCTCATATCGATCTGAGTGGCGATACACATCGGCTTGAACCCCTTCTCCATTTTCAACTGGTTAAGAAGTCAGTCTTTTATCCTTTGAGGAAGGCAACTACAACAGGGATATGTGATTGCACGTTCTTATTATTGGTAATTGAGTTCTCACTTTTATTATCCCTTTCGCGGTGAAAGGGCGCAAAAATCGCCCTTTTAGATGGTTTCCAAAAACATACTTAAACATCAGTAAAAATCAATTATCCCAAAAAATGGCATTCACAGGATAGACGTTTTCACACGAACAATAATGCCGTGTTTGACTTGAACAAACAAAAGTCGATATTTACAAAGGAGCTATGAAGAAGATAGACCTGAAGTTGTTAACAGTAAATAAGAAAACTTGTGTCACCCGAAAGCAGCTGGAACAAAAAATTGTCACTATTTGTTTCACTTTATACACAAGCCAGTAAAAAAATGGGTGGCAACAACGAAGATGATCATTGGCTGCTGGAAGTACTAGCAGTCATGCTCCAAGCAAGTGATATTCGTGCACTAGGTGTACCGAGCTTGCTTGATTGTAAAGGGATTACATGAAAGAGTGTCATCAATCTTTTGAAAATGGGTACATAAGTCACTCATTCGTACTAGTGACTAGTGTCGAGTCACGTGGCTGGAGCCACTCATTTCCATACTATATAGGATTCAGTATAGGTAATTATAATTTTGTATTGCACAGCAAACTTAACCTTATCTATAAATACATTCAGTCTTAAAATTACTCTAAACTAGCTATTAATTAAGTCCCATAAGACCAGGACTTGAGAACTGCCGTTCACTTAGAGTTTGTATACTCTTAATAGCACGCTTCCTCAAGCAAGGTGCTCCTGCGACCCCGTCATATTTGGTAGCACTTGTAGTCAATCCACACCTACGCGGGCAGATTGGCTACCTGAATCCTCTGTGGCTCCTACAAGGTAAGCCAGGATGAATAGAGGGGAGTTCCCTCATCTGACCGATACCCAGTTTGAGTCGGTCCAGAAGATGGTGGGCATCTTTGGAGAAGATGCCCTCCGAGGTTTGGCAGATGCTACGCCGGCCGAGCTGGTCGAACGCATCGAGGCGTTCCATACGTACAAGCGAGAGCTTATCGCTCACGTGCAGGGGCTGCAGGCCCACGTGGCTGAGATGAAACCAGCCCAACCTAATATGTGGGAAGCTCGGGTGCATGCAACCTGCCTGCCTTGCGGGAGGGCAAAGGAATTTCCCTTCCAAACCTAGGGGCTCGAGGGGCCCGTGGCGGAAGCCACAACCCAAGAGCCAGGGGAACTGGGGTCACCAGTAGGGGCGGGGCGCCCTACTGGGGAAGATCTAAGTCCCCATGGTAGGAGTGCGGACGGCGCACGCCATGGAGGCTTAGCCCCTGAGAGCCTGGGAGCTCTCGAGACGAGAAAGAGCAGCGGCGGACTGCTCGTGGTACACGCAAGTGTACGGGGATATGGAGATCCCTTTAGAGTCCTGATTGACTCTGGGGCGTCGACGAACTTTGCTCGACGCCAGACGGTCGCGCGGAATGGCGACAAGTATGCTGATGCTTTGCGAGAAAGCAAAGGCAGGGGCCAGGTCTCGGTGAGACTGGCCGATGGTACAGTGGTTAACGTACCTGGGGTCCGTATGGACCTGGCTGTAAAGTTTGAAGACTTTGACAGCACGGAGTCGTTTCTTGTCCTAGACATGGACAAGTACGACTTGATCCTGGGCATGCCGTGGCTCGAAAAGCACGAGCCCTGGATCGATTAGCGCGGCAAAGCCATTGGGGCTAGCCGGCCTGCAGTCTCCGACAGAGCTTTGGTGAGTAATGTTCCCACCTCTGTCCGGGACTGGGGCGCCAGAGATGGTCGCCAAGGCGCTTATGCGCCCGAAGAAGTACTGGGAGTCACTGACTCCAGTGAAGATGTTGCGATGAGCCTCGCAACCGGTCGTGAGACCAAGGCTCATTGCCAAGCGTGTGGGATTGCCGCGACGGTAAGTCCCAACGCTGAGAGTCGTCGCGCCGTATGGGCTTCGACTGTGGCAGTGCCAGACGGCACTGACCAGGCGGGTAACATAGGTCCGCAAGCAGCAGAGACTGCTGAGGAGAGCGCTAAAGGCGTCTCCTGTGTGGGTAACATAGGTCCACAAGTGGGTAACATAGGTCCACAGGCGGGTAGCGTAGTTCCACAAGCGGGTAACATAGGTCCGCAAGCAGCTGAGGCCGCTGGGGAGGATGCTAAGGGCGCCTCCGGCGTGGGTAACATAGTTCCACGCAGGGTCGAAGAGACCGAAAAGATTGAGAGCGCAGCGTGCGTCACTAGCGTGGGTAACGTAGTTCCACGCGGGGTCAAGAAGACCAGTACGAGTGCGGAGGTGCCGTTGAGCACCTCCCATGTGGATAACCAAGTACCACACTCATGACACGAGGCGGTTTTCAGAAAATTGCCTACGACGTGCCGTCACCTCTGTGACTTGGAGTGTGTATTGGACTGTGATTGGTGGATGACTTGGATGCGGCGCGGCTGCACCCGTGTGACACGGATGGCGATTGTGGGAATAAAATGAAGTTATGGGATAAATCCAGTACTTGACCGCAGATGGGCCCAACTGGCTGGAAGTGTGATTCCTGGGAGTGCACACCCAGGGGTGCAAAAAACACTCAGTCCAGCCGCGGACTTTCCCTTACGATGAGTGCCTAAAGTCTGGCGGAAAGTGTCTCTGGCGAACGTATCCCAGAGTACACCTCGTCTTGCTGTGGACCATAGTAACGACAAAGGATCATATTACCCTGAGAAACCAACCCACTACCACCATGATCATGCGCAGGAGGCCGCTAAACCCGCCAAGTGTTTGGATCTATGGAGATAAAATGTGAGTCTGTGACGGAACAGACTTAATATCCAGAGTACCGCAGTATTACCCAGAGTTCACCCCCCTGAGTACGGGTGACCCAGAGTTCAAGATGAATCTCTGGGTTTGGATCACGAATCCAGACTCTAAATACCAAAATCAAGTACCTCCCAAGCCAACATCCAGAGATCATCCCAACCCCCAGAGTTTCACAGAGATTTCAGGGATGACCCTGAGTTTCATGTGATTCTCTGGATTTCGAGTCAGTCTGAAGCCAGTTTGCAATCAAGTGATGTGTGACCTTGAAGGATCAACATGGATGTGCAGATTAGACACTATCAAGGAATCGAGAGGGAATCCCGTGTCATACTAGACCAAGGCTAAAGACCCACATTTGGTACATTCGAACCCCGACAACAACGGAATCGCAAGACAATCGCAAGTTTGGACCGCTGAACCCAAGGTATACTCAAGACAAGATATTCGACCTCAAGCATAGTGAACAGAAGATATTTGCCCAAAAGAATGCAGAAGAGTTAGAGAAAAAGAAGTAGCTGATAAAAGACAAACAGAGTTCAATTTTCCCTGTACTGCGCAAGTGACTTCGGCCAAGCCTGCCGACGACCATTCCGGAGGACCCGAGACTACGACCGCGGGACGCTAAGGGCACATCAACGGTGAAGGACGACCGTCTGTGTGGACTCCATCAAACTCAAGTCCAGTTAGGTGGGGACCAGTGACGGCCTTGAGCTTCCTGGAGTGATCCATCTATTCCATATCCTAGTTGGGTCACTTGCTGTGCTCGTGGTAGCCCATTTCATATTACCGAGGGTATTCTGGGGTGCTAGGTAGTCGCCTCCAGAATTTTGTATTGACTGCTTGTGTGAAGGGAAGGTTATTGATAGTGATTGTATTTTCCTCCTGTATTGGAGGTGGTGCGCGTTTGTGTGAGTCTCAGGGGAGCTAGGCCCCTGAATTTAGGACTCGAGTGAGCCTAGTGTAGGAGTGACCCACCGTCCGAGGGTCCAAAAGAATAAGTGACGGCTAGTTGTAGTGTTTGTATACTCTGTATTTGTTGATTTTATCAAGCTAAGAGGGCATTTGGGTAAGGTGTCTTCTGAGTTCCACGTCCCGAAGTTGACTCTTCAAGGCTACACTTACAATCGGTGGAGTGCCGTTCCGTCGAAGACAAACGAGCCGACAGGGATTAGACGAGGTACCCACGCCAACCAAGGGGAGCGATTCTCTGGGTTTAAAGCTTCGCGGCTGCGAACCTCTGGATCAATCGCCTTGCTGTTGACTCTCAAGTCGATTCTCTGGGTTTACACCCTGAGGAACCTCTTGGGCTGCGCTATACAAACCCCCTGGGCGATAAAGGTTTCATCGGCCTCGCCACAGCTGGTGCGCGTGCCCGGATTCGAACCAGGGATTTCACCGAAATCAAGTGTTGAAGGAGAGCTGAGTGCCCGTCAACTTCAAGCTATCAAGATGCCTGGAGGACGAGGGGCGAAGAAGAGTGGGCGTGGTGACGGAGGACGCGGTGAGGCGTCACGTCAGTCGCGTCGTGTTCAAGGTTTGGGGCCTGAAGAGCACAAGGACCTGGAAACAGTTGTCCGCGACGCTCGGAAGGCGAAGAGGGCTGCTCGCGAAAGCGAGGTAGCGCAAGGTCGGGACGTCGAGGCGTCTGCTGCTCAAGTTCAGTCGGTCGCTGGATCGCAAACCCCAGAGGAGCAAGTTTCCCCTGGGTCCCAAGGTTCATCGGAGGCGAATTCTGGGTCGCAGACCCCTGAAGTCCCAGAGGAGCACACCCGCGAGGGTGGTGCTCAGGCGTCGGAGGGAGGCGCCAATGTGGTTGAGTCCCCGGAGGTGATTGACTTGGTCTCATCTTCGGACGAGTCTGTGGTGGAAGTGAAGTCGGAGCCTGTGCGAGTGAAGGAGGAGGCGAAGACCCTGAGTTCCAAAGTGAACTCTGGGTTTGCACCACCTGAATCTAGGGTTTTAGCGCCGAGTCCACAAGTGAAACCTGAAGATGACATTCGGGTTATGGCTACGCCTGCTCCAGAATCGGGATCAGCGGCGTCGGATGCTGAGAACATGGTATTGTATATCCGACGTGAAGTTCGACGCTGGGAAGAGGCAAACCCTGGAAAAGTGACACCTCCAAGTGTCGTTTACGAGTGGCCGACTCCGAAACCGGATGCCAACTCGTACTTCGCTGCAGCGTATGCGACTGGAGACTACGTCAAGTGGCGTTTGTCTCTGGAGAATCAAGACGAGGCCTGGATCTCTGAGTTCCACGTAGCCCGGTGGGGCGTCGGAACGGCCCAGGATCTTATGGCAACTACGATTCCCCAGAGTATCATGACCGCGCGAGAGTGTGTCGCCATTCTACAGACTCTTTTCTTTGAAGCTGGTTTCGAGTTCGTCAACTTGATTTCTGGCTGGTCTGCAACACGTGCTTCTAGGATTCCGGAAAGTCTGGTGCGTTCGGTCATGGAGGAAGTCCAGAATTTCATTGCGGTGGAACTAGTGGAGTGGAGATTGGTGACAGCTGGAGTACCTTTCAAGGTGAACTCTGAAGATCACGCCGCACCAAGCGTTCAAGAGCAAGTGCCAAGATTGGAGTACCACAAGGAAGATGGAGACGGTGATCTATTGATGACCGATTACGACGCGGATCTACTGGGTCATCAGTTCGTTCTGAGGTTCAGAGTCACTGGCCTCAGGATTTCACGAAGTCCGCGAGGATCCAGTGATAGTGAGCCTCAATCCAAGCGTTCCCAGCACGGACCACCTCGCCCACAGGTCCCGTCGACACCTTCGGTCCTATCCACACCGTCGTTGTCTTCTCTTCCAGCGTACAAGTCCTCAACCAATGCCTCGCTTCAGAATTCCACTCCCCTGAATTCCATGTCCAATGGACGTGAGTCTCTGGAGATGGAAGCCAAGGATGCTGTTCCGGACCTGGTGCCAAGTGTCATCGGTACATCACGCGCTTCAGATGAGAGTATGGCCTCAGGTGCCCAGACGTCTTACGGGAGTTCTTCATCTTCGTCGATGAGATCACTTGGACAGCAAGTAGGAGCTCTGGCGCTTGTAGCCCAGAGTGCAAGTGGTTTCACTACTGCCGGTGACTTTGGATTCCAAGTCATCCGTACAGTTATTCCGCATAAGCTTGCGCCGGTTGATCAAGAAGACGTTGAGATGGCGTCGTCAGTGCATTCTGACGCAGAGATTGCACCTAAGAAGACCAGTCTCTTCAGGATTTCATCAGCTACTGCCGAGCCTAAACTCAGAGTTTCTTCCCTGAGTTCGGGGTTTGACGGTGTGAGGGACGTCGGTGGCGACGAGCGGAGCCAGCATCAGAGTTCCAAGAGTGAGGCGCAATCTCGGCGTTCGACGAGGTCCAGGAAATCAGTTGCTTCGAACCGCTCGAGTGCATCTAGATCTGCTTCGTCTGTGTCTTCAAGATCGGGGCCCGCCCAAATCGAGCTGAATGTCTTGCGACAACAGCAGGAGTGGCAAGCCCGTATGGAGCAGGAACAACGCGAGTTTCTCGCCAGAGAACGTCTAGATGCCCTGGAGCGAGAGCGACTCAGGGAACAACGTGACTTGGACGCGCGTCGCCAGATCCAGGAACTCACGGATCGCTTGGTACATGCAGAAGTTGCCCGGCGAGATGCGGAACGGCGTATGAAGGATGCGGAAGCGTACAAGACTCATGGTCCGATCGAAACTCAGGGTGCGACCCAGAGTGTCATGGAGGCTGTACGTCTCGAGCGTGAGCGCCTAGACGCCAGTTATGCTGAGCGTTGGCAACAGCGCGAAGCCGAAGCGGATGCGGAGCGTGCGCGTTGGGCCTCCGAAGTCCACACGAGCTGGAAAGAGCAAATGTCGAATATGGAGCAGAAGGTCCAAGAGCTTGAGGCAGAAAGAGAGCGAGAGTCTTCCCAGAACATTCAGCGGTTCCATGCCGGCCAGGTGCGCGACCTTCGTGCAACATTGGCTCAAGTTCAAGGGCGGCGTATGACTGTGACCCCTGATGTGGCAACTAACGTGGGGTCGTCGGTGGTTCTGAACCCTGAAATCGCAACCCGATCCCAGGAAACCGACGGTGTAATCAGTGGAAACGCAATTGTCGCAGGCCAGAGACAGGGAACAGCTGATCTGAAGAACACTTCCGAAGTCGCTGTCTCTCAGCGAAGAACGACCCTCGTGCAGTCATCCGCCGACACTTCCGGCAGAACGAAGCATGTTAAGCGAGGACATGGTGTTCCTGAGACCAAGGTATCGCGAGATGTCAAGTCCGAGCCTGTACCTGTGGGGAAAATGTCAGATCCCAGAAGGACAACGGCCTCTAAGGCCCCACAAGACTCGAAGACAGATCCCAAGCGCTCTGTGTCCAAGAAGCATCGGCAGGAGAAGAAGAAGCGTAGGGATGTAAATCCGCCTTCAGACTCGGACCCAAGTTCCGACTCCAGTGACGATGACTCGTCCTCTGAAAGCTCTGATGATAGTTCGGACGAGGACCCTGGGGTTAACCTGACAGCGGCCTCCGCGACTCAGGCTGGCACTACGCTTCTGACTTTCCGGCCGTATATCAACTCGAATACTCTGGGTGAATTCGACACTAAGGCGTCACTCAGAGAACGGGTGCACTGGTGGGAGCGTTTCGCGAACATGGCAGCTCAGGGAGGTTGGTCCACGAAAATGCGAACTCAAGAACTCAAGCTGAAGCTCCCAGGAGCTGCGCGTGACTGGTTCAACCAGTTACCCAAGCATACTCAGCGTGACTGGAAGGAGTTGGCGTCTGCATTCAGGAAGAAATACTGCAAGGCGCGTTCATCGTACTCTGAACGATATTTTACGATGGAAATGAAGAACTCAGAAAGCGCCCTGGATTTCTTTTATCGTCTGAATTCTGCCGCTGGCAAGGCTGACATTGACTTTCGCAAGTCCTCGAAGCGTCTGGAGAAGCATATTCGGAGGTTCATCACGAAACTCAAGGACACGCGTCTCAAGACGTCGCTGCAAGGTCAAAGATTCAGGAATATTGCTGACCTGGAGTATGCTTTGGAGCAAGACGAAGAAGTTTGGAGTCGTAGCGACCGAGATGCTCCGCCACCCAGAGTTCGCGACTTTCGTGCCGACAACATCCCTCAGGGACGTTTCAAGCCGAAGCGTGCTGGGCGTGCGTACATGACTAGGGGCGATGTCTCCGACTCCGAGTCAGATGAAGATCTCGAAATTCATACACGCTTCCAGGAAGTTGCGGACGAGCCCAGCGCTCCTGCAAGGATTTCGAGTGCGAATTCAGGGTCAACTCGTGAGATCTCTGGAGAGGAAGTTATCACGCCGAGCGCTGGGAATCTGCCGAGCACGAAGGGTGTCGAGTGGACTCAGACTTTGACAAACGAGGTATACCGCGTGATGGATAACATGGGATGGCGTCCACCAAACGCCTACTCTGGATCAAGTGCGAATTCTGGATACCGGTCTCCCCGTCGCGAGAACCCTAACTGGGACAAGTTCTGTGAGAAGTGCCGCAAATGGGGACATCCTGAAGAAGACTGCTGGAAAGACAGAAAGTGTGACCGTTGCCTGGAAACAGGCCATCCAACCCACATGTGTCGAGCGCAACCGTGCGAGAACTGTGGTAAGATGCATCTCGGGAAGCCGTGTGAAGACTGGAAGACCCTGGAAGCTGTGAAGAAACTCGCTCGCCAAGGTGCACTGAAGGACATGCCAAGCCAAATTCTGGATAAGCTCCTGGATGGCGAAGCAAACTCTGGGCGGCCGTCAAACCAATAAGCCCGCTGGGTGGGGACCCAGTACGCGTCGGGCCAGTGAAGGCCCCAGAGTTATGTGTTCTAGTGTATGTAGGCCCGGAGCTGAGAGCAAGAACCCAAGATAACCAACAATGCATGACTACTTTGATTCAAGATCTCATGACTTCCCCTGAAATTCAACATCCTGAACAAGTGAACCCTGGGACAGTGAACTCTGAAGATATTAGGGAGTACAAACTGAACCTTGGGGAGCGCTATGGATGGTGGGAAAACAATGATCCTGACCCAAAGAAACGTGATGTGGCGATGGTGTATGGTGCCGTGAACGACTGTCGGACGAAAATTCTCCTGGATACCGGTGCGACTGTGAACATTGTGAGTTTCGACTTAGCGCGTAAGCTCGGACTCCGCCTCAAGTCGCACAAACAAACCAAGGTATCCGGTATGGGAGGTGTTCCGACGTACATCGGCGCCAGTGCTCAGGTGAAAATCACTCTCGGTTCAAGAGTGGTGTACCTCTTGGATGTTTGGGTCGCTAATATTGGCGAAGGAATCGAAGTTCTTCTGGGTATGAGTTTCATGTTTGCAGCTGGAGTGAGGATTGGTATTCGTGAAGGTCTTGTGACGCTTCCCGATGAAGAAACGATCGTGATGTGTGGATGGAACCCAGAGGAGCGCTTGGGTGTTGACATGCCTGTGGAAACCACAAGTAGTTGGTACTTGGCCCCTGGGGAATCCAAGGTGGTGAAGATTTCGTATGGACCGACGAATCCACAACGTGAGGTTGTGTGGGCAGGACGAGGTGATCGCTGGGTGACTCGTTTGATATACGCTGCAAGATCCTGGCCGGTTGCTGTGAAGGTGGTCAACATTTCAGACAAGGATGTCTGGATTGACAACAGAACTCCAGTCGCCCGGATTGTAGAGTATGGATTTTTCCCGCGTGCCGGACGCTTTGTGCGTCCTGGGTCGTTCGCATATCGTGAGTGGCAGACCCTCATTCTGGAAAATGTCCAGTCACGTGAGGGCAGGATTCGTGCAGAACGTTTAGCCGCGCTGGAACCTCCCTGTGTCGATACTCCAAAGTATCCGTGGCCTACGAAGATTTTGTCACGACCTGCGAAGGGGCCCGATGTAGCGTTGCTTGCCTCGATTCTCAGAAGACCAAAGATCCGTCGAGTACGTTTCGCAGAAGATGCCTCAACTCAGACGGATGAAGTGTCTCCAGAGGGCTCTCGAGAATTTAGAGATATGGTTGTGGATACACATGACTTGGGTGATGGTCTTGTGGATGAGATGGCTAGCGCTGCTTCACAGACCGCCGAAACCCTGAGTTTAGAGGTTGAAATTGGCAGTGATGCTCAAGGTTGGCCAGGCGAAGAAGGCGATTCGCTGGATTCTGTTGCAGATAATGACGACTCGCTGAACGCCGTTGAGGAATACTGGGATATCCCAATCTCTGGGATGCCTGGGACCCCATTGGATAAGTTGAAGCAGGAATACGAGCGTTGCATGAGACTGTCAACCGAGGACCTTGACTATGAACCCGCGGTTTATATGCGGGAAGGAAGCGAGTTACTCTCTCAGTTGCGTGACCAGTTGGTTATGCTTCCTGAGATGAAAGACTTGACCCCTGAGTGTAAATCGAGGAGGCCGATGTTGGAGTCCCTGGGAAGACGACGCCTGAGATGGAAGATCAAGTGCGACGAATTCTAGAGTATCATCGGAAGATTTTCTTAGGAGATGGCAATGCGGCTCCCCCACCCGCTCGTGGAGTGGTGTGTGACCTAGACGTGGGTGACGCCAAACCAGTTGCTCAGCGCCCAAGGTCTATTGCACCGCATCTGTGGACCAAGGTGTATGAACTTCTGAAGAAGCTTCTGGAGAATGGGCTGATTGAAACCTCTGCCTCTCCCTGGGCATCTCCGATCGTGATCGTCCTTAAGAAGAATGGTGTGGATATCCGGATGTGCATTGACTACCGTGTGGTGAATAGCTTCATCAAGCTCTCACACTACCCCTTGCCACTCATTGATGATCTCTTGATTGGCTTTGAATCGGCGATGTGGTTTATGAGTTTGGACATGGCGAGTGGTTTCTGGGCTATCAAGATGACCGAAAGAGCCAAGTTAATCTCTGCGTTTGTTTGCCCTTATGGACACTACCAGTGGGTCAGGATGCCGTTCGGCCTCAAAAATGCACCATTGATCTACCAGGCGGTGCTCAATAACTGCCTGTGGGGATTTTTACGGTTGCCTCCTGAGGAAGAGGCTGAGGTGGATCAGGATGTCTTACATTTTCTGGGGCTGAACTCTGGGGAACCCAGAGTTTCAGGTGATAGTGTACCACGTCTCCCAGTGTTGACAGACGAGATGACGGTGTTTCAGCGCAATATCCCGGCTCCCTCTCAGATGGGACCTGTCCTGGGTCGAAGTTCGTACATCGATGATATCGCCCATGGTGCTCCTACTTGGGAGCAACTATGCCAGGACCTGAATGCGTTGCTATTTCGCCTACGATACTGGAATATCTCCGTAAGTCTTCCTAAGAGTGAGTTCGGAAAGTTGTCCATCCCGTACCTCTCGCATGAGATTAGTGCTGAAGGTATCAGGGCAATTCCAAAGATCGCCAAAGGTGTCAAGGATTTACCGTTTCCGACAACATTGAAGGGGGTTCAGAGTTTCATGGGAAGTCTGAATTACTACAACAAGTTCATTGAAGATCTACCCGTGATTGCAGCCGTCCTGTACGAGTTGACCGAGGAGCAGATGAAATCCAAGAGAGATTTGTCTAGAGCCCAGGAAGCCTTTGAAATTCTGAAGCACAAGATTGTCTCAACGCCCTTGCTCAGACATCCTGACCGCTCAAGGCCATTCGTGATTATTCCGCACGCAAATCCGTGGGCGGCGTCCGCTGTGTTGGGCCAAGAGTACGACGGGATCGTGCATCCGGTCCGTTTCACAGGACGAATTCTGAATGATGCTGAGCTGAGGTACCACATTGCTGAGAAGGAGGTAATTGCTGTCCTGAGAGTCCTGGAGGTGTTTCGTACCCTGGTGGAAGGCAGTCCTAAGATCGTCGTTTACACGCGATACTCTGTGTTGAAATGGTTGCTGACTTCTCAGTCTGCAGATGGTCGAACCGTGAAGTGGGGACTGAAGTTATCTCACTGGGATCTGGAAATACGCAGAGTTCAACGCGACGAGGACGGTCTCGCTGCGATCCTAGGTGCGGGTATCACCCCAGAGAACACTTGGATGAAGTCGCTGAGAACCTGATCCCGGCCAAGGGGCGCGTCAAACCTCCAGTACCTATCAGTATAGAGATGCTGGAAGCGGATTACGAAGGTTACATTCTGAGTTTCGATGGTGCGGCTAAGACGTCCACGCGACAAGGGAGCTGTGGGTGCATCCTATGGCGTCTCCCCGGGGGGAGATCTTAGACGCTCAGGGTTTCATCCTGGAAAACGTGACTGTAAATGACGCTGAGTATCATGGGCTCCTGAAGGGCCTCACTCTGGCGATCGAGCAAGGGATTCAGGATATCGTTGTGGTCGGAGATTCTAGGATTGCTATTCAGCAAGCCCAGGGTCTCATCAACTGCAACCAGCCCAATCTCCAGAGGAAGCTGGCCGAATATGAGGTTCTGAAGACTAAGTTCAAGTCTGTGCGTCTGGTACATGTCAAGCGAGAGTTCAACCAGGCAGCAGATTATCTGACGTCCAAGACCCTTGCGCTTGGAGAGTCCTGGAAAGTGGAGGATGCCGACGAACGAACACATCTGCAGTTGGTGTCAAAGATCCACGAGAAGCTGGTAAATCCGAAAGTGTTGCCGAACACTGGAATTCGAAGGATGACCCTCAGGGTGTGGAAACTCTGAGTGCCAGGACCTGAGTGCGCCCCGTTACCTGCGGCGGCCAAAGTGTTCGCCGTCATAACTCGCGCACAAACTCAGGAGTCCGAAATTCAAGGCGAACCTATGGGGCCCCTGGAACCAGGCCGAGCGATGGCGTCGCATCAAAGTGCACCAAGATAAAGATGATTATTTGTTGCAACTCAAAGACTTCTGAGAGGCAATACTGCGAAACTGTCGCATGCTCAAGCCAGGAAACTCGCGAAAGTCGCTGATGATTTTGTTCTGGACTCCAGAGAAGTCTTATATCGCTTGAGTCGGTCAACTAGAGATCGTCCCGGGATATGGTCGATGAGCTCAGACTGGTAGTGCCGAAAGTCTTCCAACTGATATCCTGCATTACGCACATGAAGATTTTCAGGGTGGACACCAGGGGATCACGAGGACGTACGAGAAGTGCGTTCTGAGTTCTATTGGCATGGCATGTATGCCGACGTGGAAGTCTTTGTCAAAGAGTGTGTGGATTGCGCTAGCGGCAAGGGGCGCCTCAGAATCCGGGGCCTTCCCCTGGGAACATCGAACCCAGGCGCCCTTTCGAAGTCGTGTATAGGATTTCGTGACGCATCTGCCCAAGTCAGACCGTGGGAATACATTCCTGTTACTATTCCAGGACTCGTTCTCAGGGTTTGTCATGTGCAAACCATGAGCTCTACTACGCTCAAGAGTCGCTGAGGTGTACGAGGAACAAGTTTTCAGGAGGTTCGGAGCGAGCTCGATGCTGAGGCACGACCAAGACCCGAGGTTCATGAGAGTGAAGTGTTTACACGCTTTCGGAACTTCTGGGTAGTAAGCAGCGGGCCACTCTGGCGTCGCCCCCAGGCGAACGGACAACAAGAGCGGTCAGTGCAGACTGTTGTGCGTAGCATCCGAGCTTACATTGCTGAGGCCGACCAGAGTGACTGGGACGACCATGCAGAGCGCCTGATGTTCGCTCTGAACACGTCGTTCGATGCTACTCGCCTGGATACTCCGTTTTTTCTGGTACACGGCTGGGATGCACATGGCACGGTTTCAGCGATGCTAGGGCCCAGGCCCTCGAGTGTTCAAGAGCGCACCGCGTACGAATGGCGCAGGAAACTGCAGCGAGATTATAGTACGCTCAAGCTTGCGCTGAGGATCTCCAGAAGAAGGCTAAGCGGTGCGCTCTGCCAAGCAAACCAGGAAGTGGAAAAATTGTCGGAGCGACTGAGGTCGGGTTCGCGGCGGGCGCGCGATGCGTCTGGTTGTACATACCCAAAGTGCAACCCGGGTTGAGTCGCAAGCTAGCCCATATGTGGCATGGCCCCTTCAGAATCCAGGAAATCCATGATAATTTCCGCGTGAAACTCAGAGTCGAGAACACTGGCTATCGCGTGAATCCCTGGGTACATGTGAGTCGCCTGAAGCCCAGAGCACTGTTCCCGAAACGACCCACTGTGGAGATGGAGGTGAGTGAAGACGACAACTTCGACGCAGCGTTGTTGCCTGAGATAGCTGGGAACCAGATGTGTGAACGATGAATATGAAGTCGAACGAATCTTGGATTTGCGATGGACTAAACGAACTAGGACATCAAGACGGATACGCGAGTATCTCGTGAAGTGGATGGAAAGGTTATGACGAGACCGAGGCTCCCCGTGTCGAAGCTAAACTGGGTGCCTTGCTATACGAGTTTAATCAAGGTGCAAGAGCACGAGCTCGTTTCCAGGCCATGCAGGCGGCGACGATCACCCGGGAATAATATCCTGAGGTGATTGTGATCCAGAGTTAAAGTGAGTCTCAGGGATAAAACCCTGAGTTTTACCGAGAAAACTCTGAGGAAGATCGAAGGAATGTGTGGAGATTGGAG
>VOQZ01000108.1:0-45830 GCA_008079305.1 Phytophthora palmivora | reverse complement strand
AAGATGATCTACCCGTTCACGATGATCATGTGAAGCGGGATCTCCCTCTACAAGAACAATGACAAGCAAGTGCAGGGTCTTCGATGGAAGTGCTGATACAATAGCTCAGAGCGTCTGGGAATGCGAGGCGTTGGCTGAAATCGGCACGGAAGGGCGATGGATTGCGGCTACAAATGATTTACGATCAGTATTGTCAGCATTAGTACTGTGCTTTAGAACCTGTAGTGCCAGCTTCAATGTGCCGAGTAATGGCTGAAGAGCAGAGGATTGCACAGCTATGACGTCAACAAGTAGGCACAGTGAGCAGAAGTGCTGCAAAAATGTCCGTATTATCCTGAGATCAAACCTCTGTCGAAATTGATATAGACATTGAGTTTCCAGTGGCAATTAAAAGTTGGGTCGAAGCAGGATGTTGTCAGTGTTCATCTATCTCAAGACGAAGTTACCAAACGACCACCAGCACAAAGCACGATACAAGTGACGAAACTGGAAGGACTACGCGAAGCTGATCCAGATGAACTCCGCGAGTGTTTTAAACTCAAACTTTACAGACGAAGCCATTTTAGTCTGGGCTATAGCACGGAAGAATTAGTCGACTTGGGCGTTCCTCTTGCTAATGCCAGCCGACTTTTGCCTTTGTAAGTAGCTGTTCAAACAGTCCTGTGAAGTGAAGAAATCAAAATGATAAAAATTGGCATCTTTAGCTTTACTTGAGTGGCAGTTGTTCAAAAACTTTCATGCAGATCTTGGCCAGAAATGCCAGAAGTGACGTCGACTGCAATATCACCTTGCTATTAGTGTCCATTTGATGATGGTGCATGTAAGACCAACAATCCGTTCTTAAGAATGAGTTCTGCCATCTTTATGAAATCAATGTCGTATTTAGATTGTCATCTTTGTTTTGTACCATCCTTTAGTAACAGTCAAATTCGCTTCACCAGCACTTTGATTTCCAGAAAAGGCTTTGCACATATTTGCCAGTCAATCCAGTTCGACAGACGTCGGAGTGACTGTATCCGGGTGTAGTTTCTCAACGTGTTTAGTTACAACTTTTGAAGGGCAATAGCCGATTGATATCGACGAGAGAAACGCCCATTTCCAACAATTCCTTTCTCGCTTTGGCCCGGACTACAATTGCTTCGTCTCGCTTCATTTGAAGTTCGAGTTTGAAAAACTCGCGACGCTCACTTGGTTCAGGTTCTAGTAGAGGTACACGTTTCGGATCTTCCAGCTTAATCTTGTGCAATTTCTTTTCAACTCGTGCTCGTTTCTTGCCATCAGCTTGATGAAATGCATGCGGACCACTGACCCCACCTCTCTTGGATCCCACTTTTGACTGTTTTTCGTCGTCTTCACTGCTGCTGGATAATCGAACTTTCCATCATCGTTGCCATCACTATTGTAAATTTCGCCATGACAGATATGAGGACTCACCATTGATCGAAATGGTGCTGGTCGCTTGGGTTGTAGCAGAGATTTGACTTCTGGGTAATAGGGACATATCTGAAGCACCATGTCTTCTGTCTTCCTACTAACATCGTAATTACAAAGCCCTCTGCTCTTGAGCCAGTTGTCAGCCTTTTGCACTTGCTGTACAAGTGTTCGCAGTCTACCGTTGATACTGTTGACTGAGCGATGATTGATGTCGTAACTCAGCATCATGTCGTGGATTTCGTGATCATTTCTGCTCGCAAGCCCTTCCCTTTCCCTGCCGACCTTCGCCAGCGCCTTGCATTCCCAGAAGTCGACAACCATTCCAGTAGAACTTCAGTAGACGACGGACCGCCATCAACACCATCATCATCCCAGTTCCTCATCGTGTCTCCACGTGACTTGCACTGAAATTTGTGGTAAGCGAAGCTGCACATAATGCTGTTCTTGTAGAGAGATAATCTCGAGCAACTTGGACTCGAGGCAATAGCGATAGCTTTCAATAAACAAAGCACTGTAGATGTTATCCTTGTGGACGTGAGCATTTCACGATGTAGCAGGGGGAGACTTGACTTTACTGAAAGAAATGCCCAAAAGCAGTAACTTGTTTAGAGCCTTGACACGCAAAGAAATCCATGACTGCGCTTCGCTTGGAGCTTAATCATAAACAGCCGCGGTGGTGATGCTATATAGCTTTCTGTAACATTCAAATGCTCAATCTTACTCGCATCGGGGTTGCATATCTCGTACCACTTGTTCCAACACGTTGAAACGTCGACCGCTGTCCTGTTTGGCTATCAGTGTTAGCAATCCGCTTGAACTAGATCTACACACTGACACTGTTATTTATTTTGCACATGCTCCGTTGACATGGAATCAGTTGTTTTGCAGCACTTGGGCAGTTCGACGTCGAAGTAATCTGACCAAAGCTGTACACCTTTCACCTCTCTTTCATCTACGTTGCAATCTCCGGTTGTTAAGTCACTCATCAGCCCCCAACGACGTCTCCAGTTACGAACGTTTACTTTCAATTCCACGAATCGCGCTGCTACTATCAATCCTTATGAAAGATACTTTTTCACATGGCTTCATCAACGTGCACCACACATGCTTGTTCTTATAGAGGAAGATGCCATTCCAGTAGTCATGAAGCTAGCAAAGCAGCAGCCCAGCAGCTCAAGGGCGTCGTCATCGAGTACGACGTGCTATGCAGCACACTAGTGGGTAAATCTGCAGCTGAACAGGCAGAACGACAGCGTCGCAAAGTGGCAGCGGAGAAGGCGCGCCAACACAAGGAGGAGCGCTTCGGGTCGTCTCTCTTCGGCCCCAAGTCCATCAAGTCCATGCTGGTGAGCGACGTGCGCGAGTTGCTCAAAGACCTCAACGAGGACTCGACGGGCAAGCCATGGGTGGTCAAGGACCGACTACAGAGCACGTTGCAAGGCCTGCCCAGCCAAAGTAAGGAGCTTGATATGCTTGCTTGGAGGTTTTACTGAATGTGTCATTGTGTGTCATTGCAGTTCTGGAGCGAGTTACGGGCTCCGAAGACAAGGAGAAAGGTGCAACAGGCAAGAGTGAAGATGAGATTTACTTGGAGAAACAGCTACAGTCGGCATCCGAAGAGTTAGCGAGGATGAAGCAGCAGAAAGAAGAGCAGAGACAGGAACGGGAGCAGTGGAGTAGCAAGGGCTTTGGAGTCAAGAGTGGCAACCAGGCAAGCTCGTTAAGGGACAAGTACTTGGACAAGATCAATAAGTTGAAGGAAAAAAAGAAACAGGAAGGAGCGAGTAAGACGGTGGGGTTGGAGGAAGTTGTGGGCTCGACTACGTCCGCGGGATTATCGACGTGGGTTGTGAATGATGGAGCTAATGAAGTGCTGGTACGTGCTGAGAATTTGAGAATATTCATGACTATGTACTTACTTGCATCGTATTATTTGCAGAGCTATTCGGATCTCCGTGGGTTGTTCAAGGCTGTGATTCCACCCCGAGACCCACTACAGGATGTAGGTTGGATGTGAAGCACTGCGCGACGTGTTTTGGATTAGGATGCATACTGGTGCTAACATTTTGTCGTGGTGTCCTTGTCACTGTCGTGTTCGTACAGGATGAGTACTCGTTTTTCCTAAAGGAGGTCTGCTTGCATTCTTTATTATCCCCCATTGAACAGAACTTCCTAACGGTCCTACGTTTGTGTATACAAACGCTACAGATGGTCGGGCAATTTGACATGTTCGTGCCGAAGGAAGACCAGGAGAAGTTCCCAGACCCAAAGCCGATCCTCCACATTTGCGAGGCATTTGGACTCAAACCATCGGATGTTCTAGTGCTCGCACGGCATGCGCCCACCATTAAAGCTGCGAAGTACGTAGTGAACTTGGTCTGTGCAATTTTAACGCTGCCTAACCTTCTATCTGCTGCTGCTAACAGGGACGCAGGAACACACGTATGCCACTATATGCCTGGCGACAAGGCTATCCCGAATCACACGGCACATTACCACTTAGTTCATCTGAACGAGTATCAGCATCTGATTGAGGACTTCAACGGTATCTCGTATCGTGACAAGATCAAAATGGGCTCCATCGAGTTCTAATTAATTTGTCCTTCTCAACCTGGAAAAGGACAAAACCGAAAGGTAATCATGTGAAAGTGTCCTTGAAATGCTGTGAAGGACAGCATTTCTTGCAAATTGCAAGGCTTAGCAGTTATGACAAAGCATGTTAGGCGTTTTTTGCGTGCATACACTTTTGGACAAACTAGCGTTTTTGCGTGCATACGTTTTTGGACGAACTAGCGTTTTTTTGTGAATACAGGTAAAAAACGCTAGTTCAGACATACACCTTTAAGGAATACCCATCAATTCAAAATTGAATTGCATTTTTCCTTGGGAAGATATTGATTCGCAGTCCAAGGCACAAGGTGTCGTCGAAGCTCAGGCTTATATCTGCGTTCCTGTCGACCTCGAAGCCGCAACAAGTCGCGTTTCTCCACGTCCAGTGTCTCCTCTATCCCCCTATCCAAGTCGTATCTCGTACCTCTCGCTACAGCCCTAGAATTCGGCGCTAAATGGCATACAACTACGTGGCCACGGCTCAGAAGCCCACGAGCGTCACACACTCGCTCACTGCGGCGTTCACAGGTCCGAACGACACGAACCTTCTATTGGCTAAAAGTACGCGCTTCGAGGTGCATCTCCTCACGCCAGAGGGGCTCCAACCCCAGCACGACATCAATTTGTATGGCCGCATTGCTATCTTCGAGGTCTTCCGTGCCGCTACGGAGTCCCAGGACTGGCTCTTTATTGTCACGCAACGCTTTCAGTTCTGTGTACTGGCCTACGATGCAGCTACGCAGCAAGTGGTGACCAAGGCCCACGGGAACATTCGAGACTCAATCGGTCGCAGTAGCGAGATTGTCACGAGTGGGAACATCGACCCGGAAGGCCGGTTGATCGGTATGAATCTCTACGAGGGCTACTTCAAGGTCATTCCTATTGACAGTGGCAAGGGCATCTTGAAAGACACGTTCAACATCCGTCTCGACGAGCTCCGTGTCATTGATATCAAGTTCTTGCATGGATACAATAAACCTACAATCTGTGTCTTGTACGAAGACTACAAAGCTGCGAGACACTTGAAGACGTACCATATTTTACTCAAGGAGAAAGATTTCGCTGAAGGACCTTGGAGTCAGTCTAATGTCGAGTCTGGAGCGAGTTTGTTGATCCCAGTGCCAGCACCGACGGGAGGGGTATTGATTGTATCCAATCAGACGATCGTTTATCATAATGGAAGCACGTTCCATGCCATTCCGATGCAGAGCACGGTCATTCAGGTATATGGCGCCGTGGATAAGGATGGATCAAGGTTCTTACTGGCTGATCAGTACGGAACTCTATCCGTGGTGGCTCTGCAGCACACGGGAAAGGAGGTCAGTGGAGTACACCTTGAGGTGCTGGGAGAGACGAGCATAGCGTCTTGTTTGTCGTATCTGGATAATGGTGTCGTGTTTATTGGCAGCACTTTCGGTGATTCGCAGTTGATCAAGCTTAATGCAGATCGTGATGAGCACGGCTCTTACATTGAAGTCCTGGATACGTACGTGAACGTTGGTCCAATTATCGACTTTTGTGTGATGGACCTTGATCGCCAGGGTCAGGGACAAATTGTGACTTGCAGTGGAGCTGACAAGGATGGAACACTACGGGTTATTCGCAATGGAATTGGAATTAACGAACAAGCGAGTGCTGAGCTTCCTGGTATTAAAGGTATGTGGTCACTTCGCGAGACTTTTGCTGCTGAGCACGACAAGTACCTTCTACAGAGTTATGTAAACGAAATCCGTATTCTTGCAATCGGTGATGAAGATGAGATGGAAGAGAAGGAGATTCCCGCGTTCACGAACGTGAAAACGCTGCTGTGCCGAAACATGTATGGTGATGTGTGGCTGCAAGTGACTGAGTCTGAAGTGCGACTTATCAGCTGCACCTCATTTTCGCTGAGTTCGACCTGGTCACCACTATCGGGATCGCGAATTACCGTCGCCGCTGCAAACCCCACCCAGGTTGCTTTGGCAACATCCGGTGGTGTGCTCGTGTATTTGGAGGTTGAAAACGGTCAGATTACCGAGAAGACTACAGTTAAGATGGAGCACGAAATCGCATGTGTGGATATCACCCCGCTTTCTCGCAGTGATGCGGACGATGGAGATGTCTCTATGACAGGTTCGTCAGCGCACTGGGATATGGCAGCTTTGCGCAGCTCGCTCTGTGTTGTCGGGCTATGGACTAACTTCTCAGTATCGGTTCTCAAGTTACCAACGCTCGAGAAGCTGACAACTGAATCTCTTGGAACTGACCTGCTTCCACGATCAGTACTCTGCAACACATTCGAGGGAAACGATTACCTGCTTGTTGGACTTGGCGACGGCAGTCTTATGAACTATGAGCTGAACGTTGAGCAAGGGACGCTTGGATCACGGAAGCGAGTATCACTGGGCTCGCAGCCTCTCACACTTTCAACTTTCCGATCCAAGAATATGACTCACGTGTTCGCTGCATGTGATCGACCGACGGTCATCTACTCCAACAATAACAAACTACTATACTCCAACATCAATTCTAAGGAAGTGAATGTGATGTGCCCGTTCGACTCCGAGTCCTTCCCGGAGTGCCTTGCACTTTCATCCGAAGAAGAGTTGACGATTGGTACTGTCGACGATATCCAGAAGTTACACATTCAGACTTTCCATCTGAATGAATGGGCGCGCAGAATTGCTTATGAATCAGAATCACACACGCTAGGTGTGCTAACCGTGAACTTTACTGTGGATGACACAGGTGAAGAAGTGGATCAGGGCTTTGTGCGCTTGTTTGATGACCAAACGTTCGAGGTGTTGCATTCGTACAGACTCGATCCGTTTGAGACTCCTTGTTCAGTGGTAGTGTGTCCTTTTGCAGGAGACTCTTCGAGCGCATCGTACTATGTAGTTGGAACAGCCTATGTGCATGAGGAAGAGGCTGAGCCGCACCAAGGTCGTATTCTGGTGTTTGCAGTCACGGGTATACATGGTGAGCGAAAACTGCAGCTGGTCGCAGAAAAGGAAGTAAAGGGCGCAGTGTACTGCCTGAATGCCTTCAACGGCAAAGTGCTTGCCGGTGTTAACAGCAAAGCGCAGCTTTACAAGTGGAGTGAAAACACCGACAACGAGAAGGAACTGGTGTCGGAATGCGGTCACTATGGCCACACATTGGTTCTCTATATGGAGTCACGGGGGGACTTTATTGTGGTGGGAGATCTGATGAAGTCGGTTTCTTTGTTAAGCTACAAACAGTTGGATGGTACGATTGAAGAAATTGCGAAGGATCTGAACTCTAATTGGATGTCTGCTGTGGGTATCGTCGACGATGACACGTACATCGGCAGTGAAACGGATTTCAACTTATTTACTGTACAACGCAATAGTGGTGCAGCGTCCGATGAAGAACGCGGCCGCTTGGAGACTGTTGGAGAATTCCACCTGGGCGAGTTTGTAAACCGCTTCAGGTATGGATCATTAGTCATGCAGAACAATTCTACTTTTTCGCACGCTTCAACTTCTGGTGCCTCTACCGGTCCAACTGACATGGTCGACGTTGGCGAGTCAGCTCCTGTTGTCCCTTCCGTTCAAAATCAATCGATGCTTTTTGGAACTGTCAGCGGCATGATTGGCGTCATTTTACCGATCAGCAAAAAACAGTATTCATTCCTGCTTCGTGTCCAACAAGCGCTCACACAAATCGTAAAGGGTGTTGGTGGTCTTTCTCACAAGGATTGGCGCACTTTTGAAAACCGACGGTCAGTGTCAGAAGCACGTAACTTTATCGATGGAGATTTAGTGGAGAGCTTCTTGGACTTGCCTAAGCCTCAGATGATGAAGGTAGTTGACAAGCTGAACAACGACGGTATGCTGGATGGAACAGACCAATTCACGGTGGAGGATTTGACTTTGCGAATTGAAGAGCTCGCTCAACTACACTGAGTCATATGAGCCTACTTGCGATTAGTGAACAGAAGAGCTGACAACCTCGATGCATGGATAATTGTCGGAGTTTCAATCATAAATGCCTTACACTTGAAATACCTCGTTTATTCTCGTCGTGAGCGTGTAGACACAACTTCTTTATTCAATGGCACAGAAGAATGGAAGCAGCAAGGCAACTCGCGTAGGGGTAGACATGCAAAAGGTACACATATTACTCAACTACTTAGCTACAGCGGGCACAAATTGATTGTCTGTTGCAGGGGCAAAGTAGAAAGGAAGAAGTCAAGTTGCCATCACTAGCGTCACCCTCACAAAACAAAAAGGTACTTGACCAGAATGGATTGCAATGTCTCCTTCAATCTTGATTTCTCAACAACACCATTCATTATGGGCAGGCGAAAGAGGTTCCAATGCCCACCAAACCAGCACCTTCGTCTAACGGAGCAAACAACATTAAGGTACTCACACCGAAATCCCCGGCGAAGGCTACAGCCCGTAGCACTCCTACAAAGCTATCAGCGCCCGTAAAGCCCCAATCACTACAACCCACAGTACCACAAACTAAAGACGAGCAGGATCCCACAGATTCAGGTTATGATGCTATCCAATCTACCGAAGTCAATGACAGACCACCGACTACAGAAAGCAGGCAGCCAGCTAGCACAGAAATGGAGGGCCCGTCGATTTCAACGGAAGATTTAGGAGCTGCGGTTGTCAAGCCATGTCCCGATATCAATGCTGTAACAGAAGCCGCAGCTGCAGATGAGGAGGCTGAATGCTTACGAAAGTTGAATGGTAATGGAATGGTGAAGTTGATTTACGAAAGCTACGATGAACTTTTCCCGATCGACAACGGGTCAACTACACAAGCCAACATTGATGAAGTCTACTGTCTGTCGTTTGTGATGCCCAATTGTCTAGTGCGCCTTTCACGCCACCCCAATCCCGAACGCTTTCAACGTGAAGAAAGCGGTATCTTTGATAGCCTTGTGCGTGAAGACCCACGCGGAACATACCAAGATTTGGAGAAAGACCAAACGTATTACGTTGTAGTAGAACAAGAAGCGGATCAATTGCGCCGGGATCAGGAAGCCACAAAAGCGCTTTGGGACGGCGAGTTACAGACGCAGAAGAAGACGGACAAAAATGATGACCGTGGTTTCGAGTCCTGTTCGTGTATCTACGGCAATCCCTGCGTGGACGAGTATGGATGTCGTGACTGGCATTCTCGCTTTGCTATAGCCACGAATAATGGCTGGAAGGGCTTTTAACGTTTTTCTGCGATACGGAATTTAACCTAACAATCAAGATCTCGTATAGTGAGAGGATCCAATTCTTCCACCTCATCAGTCCCAACAATTCTTGCTTTTCAATTTTTTTAATAAAAAGACAAAAACAAACGGTCAAGTCTTGAATGATGGGAAGTTTGTCCTTAAGATGCTGTTAGGTGGTCGAACGTGAAAGCGATATTCGATATGACAACCATGTGGACTATAGTGCAATTGTTGGATTGTGTGATTTTGTCCTGCAAGGACAAACCTGAGGTTGCGCTATAACAGCAAGTGATGTAAGTCCAATGGCATAGATGTAGGGATATGCAGTGGGTCTCAATACTTGAACACACGAGGGAAGCTGGCTTCCTAGTAACTTCCTTCTATTGCTTGTCCTAGCTGAGGTAGATTGTAATCTGGCTAGACTTACTCTATGCTACTTAGCTGAGGTTATCTATCTGTACCAAGAGGTTACTCGTCTTCCAGGTACCTATACCAGCTTGGCCTCACATTCTATGCGGCCCAGTGCAGTGAACGAGGCTTGGTTCTTATTACCAGTCACTACAGGCATTATATCTATACCTGTAACTACAGCTATTAAAATGAATCTCATTTTTTCTGCCAAGATTCTATGATGTAGTACCTCACGTATATAAAGAGCAGTCTTGCTTCCCCACGGTGTGATTAGACTTCTAGTGGACAGCAATTAAGAACCCATGCAGCCAAACAAAGAATTTGATTCAGCCAAGAAATCTTCTCTTTTGTGTTTATCCGCCTTAATCGAGGACACGATGATGCGTGGTGTTCAAGACAGCCATCAAATTGCCTCACACCTTAGCCTTGACGTCCTTGTCAGTGGCCATGTGGAGCGGTCATTTTTCACACTTTAAGGAATCTGTCCCGTAAACTCATCTCATTCCACATTACCCTATCGGCAGCGGATATTTCAGACGACGAAAAAATAGTATACAGATACTATTATTTCAAAAACTACTTAACAATGGTCGGTATACATAACGGGGTGTCTCCTCACTTGTTTTCTAGGTTTGCTTCGCCCCTATTGTTGATATGTCGTCATTGCAAACGATTGCTTAGTCACCATAATCATCCGCGAGAATATGCTGAAAGGTATTAAAAAATACTACAGTTGCGACTTCAAAATTTAGTTATATTCACAATCCAACTAGCGCATAGTAATACATATGTATCAAAAGGGCAAGTGATTGCTAAACAAGAGTTTACGACCAGAACTAATCACAGAGCTGATGGCCATTAATGCATTGATCACGGTATAATGAGTGGTGTCGATTTCACATCTACAACAAATCGACCGTATGTCTTCAACCGAATGGAAGTGGGGTTGAGGAAAACCTACCTTTGATACATCTACAGTATATGAGCATTCATATTAGACGTAATCAATGTTATCTGGCAGGAGCGAGGGACAAATCTACAGAAGAATCGGGCATATCTACAGAAGATTGGGTAGGATTACAGAAATAGTGTCAAATCTACAGAATCTGTGATGCAATTACAGGAGACTAAGGTATTTCTACAGAGCAGTCCGACAAATGTACAGACGCGAATACATTCATTGGTGGATGACTGTTGAATACTACGGAAGTGGCACTGGATTGGCCAGACTCGAAATAGTGTGCCCTTTGGTCAAACAGACTATTTTTAGTCTTCCAGAAATGTACAACTACGATATCTGAACTGTTTTACTCATTCATCGATCCGACGCTTGGTGTTTTGCCAATGTCTAACTACGGCTGGACATTCCTTCACTCATGTGAAAATGAAGCGAAGAAGGACGAGTTTCTCGACCAGCAGAAGAAAACATTAACCGCCAAGAACCAGTTAGAAAAGTGTCAAGTCTGTTCACCTAACACGAACATGCACAAAATGCGCTATATCAGATATAAGTGTAACTCAGTCACATGTGCAGCCCTAACTAGCGATATTCAGACGTGTAAATGGTTCATGAAAGTGTTATTTTGTCAAGAATCAAAGCGCAGTGACATTTTTCAGAGCGGACATCATTTGAGCAACATGTCGTCGCCACGAAATCACGAAATTACTCTTGGAATGCAAGCGTTCATCCGAGAGCGTGCCTTGATCGGTGAAAAACCAGCCTGCGTTATGAATGCATTGGTCAAGAAGTTCAACATCGAGAAGGCGGACCCTAAAAAACTGTTGTCTCAAGTTCAAACAAGAGTTCGCAACTATCGAAAGAATATTATCCATGACAACGACTTTGTCGATGAAATGGAGAAACTTATTCTACAGCACCCGTATTCGACTTCTATAGGTAACAATGAAGCTTTTTCATTTGGCTACTGTGTTGACATGTATGGCAACCCAAAGTTAGGCAAAGGATCAGAGGACGAACCCCTGGTCGTCGGATTCGCCGCAAAAACAACAATCCGGAGATTGAAGTTTGCCGCGCAGTATATGATTCATCTTGATGCAACTTTTAAGCTCAACTCAAAAGGGCTTCCTGTCATTGTAATCGGAGTGTCGGAATGAGGAGACAGTTTCACCTAGTTTCGATGTTTCTTGTTTCGGATACTAAACAGCCGCAATGGGAAGTCGCTATTCGATCGACATTGGATATGTACGTGAGGATCACAGCCGAAATAACATGCATCAGCTACGTGATGATGGACGCGGATGCAGCTCAGCAAAACGCGTTTGATGCCGTAGCTTTTCAATATCTGAACGTTGAGCAGGGACCAAAATTCATAATGTGTTTCTTCCACGTCATGAAAAACGTGACGAAACACACATCACAACTCAGCCAATCGAAGCAGCAAAGTGTTTATCGTCATGTATACAGCATTCACTATGCCCGAGACCATGTTGAAATGAAGTCACGTATCCAGATCGCAGTGAAGGATTGGAAAGGAGACCCTGAACTACATGATTTCTGTAGTTATTTTATCCAACAATGGATAACTAGTCCATATCGACATTGGCAATGTATTGAAACTCCTATGGGATGGCGAAAACAAACAATCCGATTGAGAATTTCAACGGACAGTTCAAGCAACAGCAGACGCAACGACGTCTTATGAGGTTGAATGTCCTTTTCACTAATTTGCTGGAATGCTGCACGCTGAAATCTGTCCTGGAGACTCCATTCCAGACAGAAACTCGAACGTCACCTGGAATTTTGCGCGGATACCGCAAACTGCAATCAGAAAAGGCGTTGTCAATTGAACAGGTACCTGATAGCGCAATAGCGGTCGCTAACGGGAAGTTGTACCAAGTGTTCCAACATTATAAGCCAGTTACGCTGGTGAGAAAAGCCCTCCGCTGTGGAGAGAGAGACAGCTACGGAAAGAGTGTTCGAAGCCGAGTCACAACCTGCTCGCGGTTGGCTGGTACATCCAGAGTTTCACCAATGTAGTTGCCGTACCTGGTTTAAATTGGGTTGTTGTGTTCATCTCACAGCAGTACAATTGATGCTAGGTATGGCCCTTTATGGAACATCAGGTAAACGACCGGTATTTGAGGACAGACGCAGAAAAAGAAGCGTGGTCATCCTGCCCAAGCAGGCCCAGCTCTTAGTTTACACTGACTAATTATATTAGTGGACATCTATCATCAAGTTTTCATTTTTTACGTGCGTATCTGCTGTGCAAGGTGTGTCATTTAGGTCTAGCTACTCTCTAACTTGTTGTTCATTCAAATAATATGAATACTAATATTGAACGACACTAACAGCTTTGAAATCGGCAGATATTTGATTTCAATGGCACCATGTGCGTATGACGTGAGGCACAAAACTACTCACTAGGGTATTCTAGTACTGACAGTAGTAGACGAGTCATTGTATACTTCTTTTTCTGCTCCAACATCGAATTAACAGTAGGTGCAACCCTCACTAGAATATTACGGCACCACGACGCAAGTTTTGGCAGATATTGTCGTACATCGACGCAAGTTCCGACACGTATACATCGCAAATGATCACTTGATAGGCTGATATGCGAGCTAGCAAAAAGTAACCTACTTTCGGCCATGAATTGCGGATGTGGCTGATCGCTACATCCAGTTTTGTGACTCAGAAAGAAGTCATGGATGTAGCTTCAAGATCTAGATCCCGTGGGTGCCGTTACATCCCTGTATTATTGACTGAAGCGGTACTTCGTTGTCCTGGGCTTTACTGTACAAGGCACTTCAACCATCGCCATGGATTGTACTCTACGTCAAGCCCATACAATCATTGATATTATCGGCCGAAGACAGTTATACGCCATTGGGTGCGGCAACCTTGGATGAAGCCGAACGATATGCCTCCAATGTAGCTTCAACAGCTAAACCCCTCCATGTCAATACTGGAAAGACAAAGCGATTTTGACAGGTAGACACAAAGGCAAATAGTCCATGGACTATTCTGTTATCCCTACACCTTATCTACCCCTTCTGTAGAAATCACAGTTCTGCTGCATTTCGGTAACTTTCTCCTGGAGATATATCATTGGGTGCCTTCCATAACCCTAACCAAAGGTCGCGCATTAAAGTTTAATCACGGTGAATTGTTTGGTCAGACCACTTTTTGGTCGCACCAAACAATTCTAATGCGACTCTTAAGTAGCAACGTGATTAAACACTTGACTGAACTCCATTATACCCAAAGGTCCCATTCCAGCAACCAGTTTGGTGCGCATTAAACGGATCCGTAATTTAAAATAAATTACCGATTAAACTGATCAAACTGTTTTATGTGGGTTATGGAAGGCACCCATTCCCCCATCTGGCAGTTCACTACCGAGGTAGTATAATTTTTTTGCTGGAGCTATAAGGAACTGTGCACATGCTTCAAGCGTGACTAAACATTCAAGTGGAAAGGCACGGAATTTGCTGTCCGTGGTGGCTTTGTCAGTCTGACAGTCTGAATGTCATCATTATCGAATCCGACTCCTATCAACGCGAGCATATCACCCCACCCGAGATGCAGTCAACGACCGACTTTCTATCTGATGCGGCATTCTTTCAGGAGGCTGTCGACTTCTTGGATATGAACTGCTTCTCACCTACTAGCCTGTCATTTAATGAAGACGAAATGTTAGCGATACCCGAAATAATCGAGACGACGTCCAACATCTTATCCCCCAGATCTAGCGATACTAGTGCTGACAGTAGCGAGCGCGACCGTGCCTTCGTCGCATTGAAGACCTATCGCGAAAAAGAAAAACTCCGACGGCGGAAGCAGCGACAGCGCATCAGAGATGAACTCGAAAGTATGCGACGAAAGGAAGACGAGCTGAGCCGACTGCTCAAAAAGATGAAACTACACAAGGAAACAAGGCTATCTTCAGGCGAGCAGCACTCCATTTGGAAAGAAGTAGCTCTTACACAGCGCGATCAACGATTGAAATCAGAGACTGAGCAGAGGAGACTTATCACGACTGTGAAAGACCAAGCGTCCTACATTAAACAGCTCCGTGGGTTATTCCACACACACCAAAACCTACCCTCGTTCATGAACGCTTTAGGAACCTCTGCGTTGAGCGGTGGTATCGCATCCCAGCTTGGGGCGTCGGATGTACCTGTGTTTACATCACTACTACAAGCGATTGACGCAAGCTGTGCCAGTTTTGACGACATAATGAACGGATGCGGTGTAGTTGCAATGTCGTTGGGAATTGTAAACTCAACTCATTGGAACAGTGGGAGCGGTGAGTTAGAGTACTACCAGAAGCTGCACAAATTTGAGGAGCCTTTCGATTTCGAGAAAACACACAGAAGCTGCTGGAAAGCTTTAACTATCAGCACCACCAATGTGATCGTAAAACGTATAGTGGACTTGGTAATACTGAGAACACGATCGCGATAAAATATCGCTTGGTGCGGAAGTTGACATCCGGTACGACTGTATCAGTGGTACAGCGGCTTGTTGCTCGTCGGTTCATTGAACAGAATCGAGTTCTGGGTATTTGGAAAACATACACAGAAGGCGAGGGGGTATTTCGCGGGATGCATTCAAGTCAAACAGGATGGAGTTGCGTACGACCGCTGTCAGATCGACCCGGGGCACTCGGTGAAGTTTGTATTCGTCAATTCCCAGCTCACTCTAACACATCCCCAATGACTACTAGCGAGTTTCACGGTTTTCTCCATGCAGCAGTGAACGAAAACAGGCACGAGATGATGAACGTAGTCCACAAACAATTACACAATAATGTAATGTAATACGTGTTCGCGTAGCCATATTACACCTGCGCGAGGCTCATAGTTGCTAGTCGGCGGAATAAAGTGGTGTCCGCATACGTCGGGTCTCCTTTCGCCAGTAGTGCGGCAACGATAAATACCTTTCTTTCAGATTTAATGAAAGACTGTATGCTTGCTGCCCCTGCTAACTAGTATATGGCCTTGCTGGTACAGTCTCTTAATTGTTGGATCCGGAAAATGAACTTATCCGCCGCTGTGATAGCATCGCGAGGTCTATCAAAGCAATGTAGTTCAGGTTTTCACTGTAATCTGTTCGCCTCCACAGAAGTTCTCTTCTCCATATCAACCTCCCAGCATTGCTGGGATACTTGACACTTGATTGAGGAGTGAAGAAACTATGGTACATCCTGGTAGTGGTCTTTGCGTTTGACAGATTCCTTGATGTTGTCGCGAAGGTAAAAAATTGGCCATGACAGATTGCAAGTTACAGTTGCAATTTGCAACTGCCGAGCTACTGTTGCATCTGTCCAGAATGGAGATGTTACAGTCAGATACTGCAGTATAATGCATGTTAATGACAAGGCTCAATTGATATTTAGCACAGAGCATTGAGTAATGAGGGAACACGCCTATCCAATGCGTTCCGTCGGCGTTGCTGTAAATCTGAAAGAATGGTTGAGTCCAGACATTGGTTTCGGAAGATGACTGTTAGGACAGAATGAGGGAAAAAGTTGACTCGTTAAGTAGTGAATGGATCTAACCAGTGCATGCATGTGGAATTGGTACGCTAAGCCAGTATGTAGTGTGATGCATTTGCACGCTCTAGTTCATACATGCCCATACATTGCTGGGCATTGCGATCGCCAACGATTTGATTGGTCGGCCACTTCAACTTGCCCATTAAATTGCATAAATCAATTAACGAAGCATGATACAACTGCTATTGAACGGCACCTCACGAAACGCATATTGTCAGCTAGTCGACGGCCCATCTCCTCTCGGTGCCGTAGGTCACCTGCCTAAGGCTAGTACGTGTGTAGTTGCTCCGAAAACGCCCTGCCTCATTACTGAAAAGCCCTGATCGAAGACAACCATCAAGCGAGGCGAAATCTATTGTAGCAATGGTCCACGAGCTCCTGAGTCCTTCATCTTGGTCCTTCAACAGCACTTTTAGCTTCAGCAGTAGTGGGGTGGAACATCGCAATCGATTCGACGCAGCGTCCACAGTCACGGCCAATCCACCAGACAATGAAGATTCCGACAGCAATTCCAATTTCTACGAGGCGCCGTTGTCCCCGTTGCCATCAGTTCAGGAACAGGTTTTCAACCACCGATCACGTCGCACCACTGCTCTCTTGGTCAACTACTTCGCTGCCGGATTATTCCACGGTATTGTGCCAGCGTTAGTGTATCCGCTGTTCAAGAATCGTCTTGGGTTGCAAGGTTATCAAGCTAATGCAACGCAGACATTGCTAGGCTGTGCGTGGCATGGTAAAATTCTGTTGTGTCTACTTACGGATTGTGTGCCAATTGGTGGTCGCAGACGCACCCCGTATATCTACATTGGTTGGTCACTAGTCTTAGCGATCTTTGGTTTGGTAATGCTACTTGAACAAGGTGTTGTAGTTGACGGGAATACGAGTGATGCACCAAGACTCATTTTTGTGATCACAGCAACGTCGGTCGGATATTTGCTGGTTGACGCAGCGTGTGACGGGTTGATGGTGGAAACAGTGCATCGTGATAGCCAAATTGAAGACGGACTTTCGTTTCGATCGTCGAGTCTCTCACCGAGTGTGGTGCATGCTGTGAGATTCGTTGCTGAGCTAATGGGAACGCTTCTTATCGCGGTTGGAATGAACTCGGAGGAGTACAGTGGTGGATTTGCTTTTGAACTCTCGCTGCAGAAGTTAATGATGATATTGATTGTGCTGGCACTGGTAGCGTTATTTGCAACAATATGGGGTCTTTGTGAAATGTGCCACTCGAAAATGGAGGATGTGAACAACATTGACGTGTTTCCAATTGCTGCTACCGCACCAAATTTGCGCACGAAGCTAGAAGAGTTTTGGCGAATTATGCAGCAGCGCGCAACGTGGCAAATAGCAAGCTTTGGGTTTCTGCAGAAGTTTTGTCTGTCTTTTGGAATGGACTCAGCTCCTCATTCGCAGGCCATACATGAATATTGGTTGCATACAGATCCGTTCGTGAAAAATCTCTTTCTTGCGCTTACAAATGGAGGTGTGTGCGTCGCAGCTTCTGTCTACGTACATCGCTGTCGTTTGTCGACGAGTTGGCACTCATCGGTGCTTATTGCGTTACTTGGTGGACTCATTGTTGGCTTTCCGGTTGCGATGACGGTCGTATTCAACGTGTGGAGGAACAAGTTTTACTTCCTTTTTGCTACTGAGATTGTTGGTTTTGCTGACAGTATCGCTACGGTGGTGCGAATGCTTGTGGTTGTGGACATTGCAGAAGCCGGGTTCGAAAGCAGTACCTACGGACTCGTCACTTCTGTATACAACCTTGCGGATCCTGTGGCAAGCGCTTTGAGTAATGCTGTTGGTGCATACTTTCGTGTATTTGATGTCGACATCGCGCAAGATTCTGATGATGTTCGAATGAGAGCTGGAGCTCTTTTCGCGGTGCTCTTTAGTGTGCGAGTCATGGTGGGTCTGGGATCACTACCACTGCTACCCAGCCAAACGCACATTGCTCGCGGGTTGAAAACTCAAGGAGGATCTTGCAAACGCATGGCATTGACGGTGTTTTCGACTATAGGTGTGGCATTCGTCCCAGCTCTTGTAGCCAATTTCCTGAGTGTATTCAAAAACACAACGTGCCTAAGATTTGCCGGTGGCACAGGCTGCTGAGTACGATAGAAGTGCTCAAAATCTAGCTAGCTATCAAATTGTTTAGTCGCTGGTACTTAAGCGTAATTATGGTGTTGAAAAGTGAATTGTAAATGGTGGCCTCTCGGGCAGTGTACGACCGAGGCTGGATAGTATCTCATGCTCGCGTACAGTGACGCGGTAGCGACTTCTACTTTCGAACTCTGCAGCAGGAGTAAAACTTAGTCTAGCTGTGCGCTCACAGAAAGTAGCTTTACCCTGGACAACACAATTGTCTAGAGAAACGTTTGTTACTCGTATGACGAGGTGCATTCCAGATTGGTTCACGCCACGAATGAATGGGTCCAAATCGAAATGAACAGCCTCAGGAACACGATCACATTTCTCTCCATCGTGTGGCGTCACACTCATTAGGTGGTTTGTGAAAGAATCCTGCTGGTGAAGCACAGACAATGCTTGTTGAGAGGTTGATGACTCAAACTCTCCCAGCAACTTCTCATTTATGTAAGCCATGAAATTCGCTTTGTCATCGTCTTGCAGCTGAAAAACATGTTCAGGATAAAGTTGAAGAGAGTAACAAAGCTCACCACAGATTGCCAGCTTTGCTGATCGATCCTTCTCATCTTGAAGCCGACCAACTACAAAGAGTAACGATGATCGTGCCGTCTTGATAACCCAAGGGATTCTGTTCTCTGTGCATACTTCTAGACCAATTCGGAGATCACGAGCGCATTGTAAAGTACAGGAATCGCTTGCTAATAGTTTAGCGGTCCTCACAAAGATATCGCGTAGCGCATTTTCGAACCATTCGTCAAGGAGAAAGCTGCATGCAATCACAAACATAGTGAGATATAAGGTCCTAAATAGTCGAGGTGTAGGTAGACACGTACTATTGCAACCAGCCAGGAGATGAAAGCTTCGCTATAACCTCGTAAGCTTCCTGAGAACGGAAAATGTCATTTCACAATATCCACGCACGAAAAGATTGACTAGAGACACACTTACACGCAAAAGTTCGTGCAGTTGCTGGATTACTTGTATATTGTCCACAGAAAAGCTGTCAAGTTCTGGGATTGCGCGTTGCATCCGCAAGAAAGGCTCCATCAACGTTTTGTAAGAACCAGCTGCCAGTTTGACGCGTGTGAGTTGCTGCTCCAACGTCTTGAAGCCTGATAATAACAACGCTAACTCGAAATTACAGGTGCGCAGTGATGCTTTGGCTTCCAGCAAAATAGCTACAACGTCGGCAGCACTTCTTACAGTCTGTGGTAGACCATACATCATACTTAGCGTATCATTGTTAATCTGAAGAATATCAAGTAGTTGTTGAAGCCTGACTGTTGTTTCCTCTATCTCAGCGGAACGGTTTTCGCGTAAAATCAGTTTTGTATTTGGTGACGGATCACTTGCTTTGGTGTCGAGGATTGGTGGCAAAAGTAATGGTTCACTGTAACCTCCGAAACGATCGATGCTACACCATGCCACCCGCACACAGCCTGCATAAGCAGATGTAGATATAGTGACCTTCGTGCCAAAGCCACGATGTACGACCTTGTACATCCCATCAATGACATTAGTCTTTGTTTTGTCAAACCACCATGTTTGGTCATATCGGCTCCAAAATGTTGGAGAAAAGATTGCCATTTCCACAACGTAAAAATATGGTGAGAACGAGATTCGCTTCTCTGTCGGTCTTGCAAGTACTTCTTCTCTCTCAGCATGATAATTACGGAAGTCATAGTCCTTGATTTGTGAAGCCAATTGCAAGATAAGATGGGTATTTGTTCGTTCAACAATTGACGGTGTTAGTGGTGGCAATTTGAATATTACGTCGGCATCACGTAGGAATGGAACCATTATGGACCAATTTCGCTCGAACAGTATTAGTGTATCGGGGCTATTAGCTTCGACAGGAATCACACGACTGCGTGCTTGAATCGGCGTCTTACGCACTATGGCGTGAATGGGAAGCTTTAAAAAAGTTGGATGATCTTCATCGGAACTCAAAGTTTCTAAAGAGATTTCCACGTTAGTGATCACTACTTCTGCTGAAGGAGAGGGCCAGCGGAACGCAACACGACAACTTCCCCCGATTTGAAGAATTAATGAGAAGTTTTCTCGAATACTGAGCTGGAAAGAATCTACTGTCCATGTCAGCGTCGGGTCATTGATTTTACCAGATAGTTCGTTGAGTCTGTCCTCAGCTTCACTACTGCAATTTGCGAGATCACGGACCAACGCTAATGATACATTGATCACCCCAGAAGTTTGATTTGCAGACAAATTCATTGGTCGCAACAGAAACAACCGTACTTGCTCCACCATTGCATCTGGACGACCTTCGTCGTTATCTAATCGTTTCCGTCGACTTATCACGGCAAATGTACCAAGCCGATTAATAGCCACGCGAGCAAACTGTTCACGAATGATTGCATGATCCAAGTCTCGCAGTACCCGTCCAGATTTCATGTCAATCTCCACTACTACAGCATTGTTATTTCCATCAGCTACGACATAATGTGGTAACCAGAGCAATGCAGGCCTCAGTAGATGTCCCATTGACGCTGGATGAATATCAAGTATGCAGCTAACGAGACTCTCTCCACTGCGCAATACCAACCTTGTTTCATTAGCTACACGGTGCAAAATAGCGATTTCAACTCCATGTGTGTCCGATATGTTGTTACCATCACGATCCAGACAAGTAAAGAAATCAGGCTGAAACACAATCGTTGTGCCAGTTTCAGCGTGATGCAGACGTCCACCAGCACAAGCTTTCAGGCGACGCAAGACACTTGAGCCAGATGCTAATAGTGTTCTATCTACAACAAAATCCATTGTTGGATCTGGTAGCGTTCGATCATCAACCACACACACTTTCATCCGAGTGGAAACCACACGACCACGTCGGTTGGTCACCTCACAGTAGTAAAATCCTTCGTTATGGGGCTGAATGCTGGAAGATATGAAGATGAAGGACTGTGTAGATCCTTCTATTGGAGTGCCATCTCTTTGGTCGTCTTGTTGGAAAAACCACTGATAGGTGAGTGGTTCTCCTTTGGCAACGAGAGTGACTTCAACAAATGATTCAATGACGGGGTACAGCACTTCAGGGATGTCTCGCTGGAGCAATGGTATACCTGAACAGTAAAATCAGTTTAGTATGAACGCAAGGAGGAGTTATACGAAGAAACCTACCAAAGTGACCCCAGGCATCGACAAAGCGTGTCCAAATATCCCTGATGGTATTGACTGCTACGCAAACTTGGCCTTCATCGCGTTGACTACTACCACCGAGTACTGTACGACACTGGGCATGAGGGAATTTCGGGACTCCAGCGAAGAAATCTTGAAGTGCTCGATGACAAAACTATACATCAAACCAATGTGTTAGGAACTACTTCGATGTGGCTAATTCTTGAAGTTCACATATCGAAACGCACCCGACGGGCACTCTCCACGTGTTCACCGTTCAACAATTCATCAAGAGCGTCAATACAACGAGAGGATGCTGCAACAGCAAGCCGAATAACCAATTCTTCAGGACAAGCATTCATGAGAGCGTGGACAAGAAGGGATAGTCCATCCGAGTCTTTTTCAAGAACAATATCCAAACTTTTATCCACAAACCACGATAGCTTCTCCAGTCCCCAGTGTTGCTCGAGGGCGTAGTACAATGGTGGTCGTCGCTGTAAAGAACGCCAAAACAGGTTCATGAAAAACTTCGTGCGTAGTATTGACATTTAGCTTCTCCGTACCTGGTGATCCAACACCACAGCCGAAGTAGGGTAGAGCGCGTAGCAGCTCCCAAGTATTTCAAATGTTTCGTCCAAAGTCTCGTTAGTGTGGTCAAAAGCAGTAACAACGGCATGCAACGGCAACTCCATCTACAACACGTTAGCACCCTCACACTACTAGTATATGGACATATCCTACCTCGAAGAACTGAACCTGTTGCCACTCTCCAGGCGAGATGATGCAGCGTCGGTGTTTCTGCTGCAAAATGACGTATCTCCACGCGCGTAAACAAGTAAAGAGCTTGATGGTCGGTCGATGGTTGCGAAGCAGCTCTGCCCAACAACACTCGCAACTGCGTGACGGCTTCATTTTATTCCTGACACTTGGGCTACAGCAGTCGGATCCAAATACCAAAGTCAGTAAAACGGCAACAAACTGGATCCAAGCACCACACCATCGCATACAGAACGCAACAATTACCAAACCAAACCAAAGCTTATTTCTCATCCCGAATGTGCTAGTTCACTTGATCAATCTCCGCTACTTCAATTTCCACCCTCGGTGCGTCCTGCACTGGTCTGTCGGCAAAGCGCATGCCGAGATCCACATCTTGATCTCCGCGTGAAATATCTCCAAAGAAGCTGGCAATATATTTCCCTTCTGGCGCTTCCACTGCCTTGCACAATTCTCCACGCTTCGTGTGTCCAAATCGTTCCGACGTCCTTTGGTCCGTCACAAATTGGATGGCATGGATCTCCCGACGTACGCGAAACAAGTGCACTTTGGTAATAATCTCGTGCTCCTGGAGTTTAAAACTCAATGCATCACTCTCGTGTTCGTCCGGTAAATACTGTCCCTCAACCTTCACGACTACGCCCTGAGCCATGGAGATATCCACTCGGAGGAGCTTAAAATCCAGCGCCAGAGGCTCATGTCCCCACGTCTCCTTGGAGCCCACGCGGCCTGTAGACTTGTACATCACCACGGTCGCTTCGTCATCCAGGACGACCGAGCCATCGACTGACACGACGTCGTCGTCTTCATGGTCGGAATCTGTGTCCCCAATAGCGTCCTCATGGAAGAGAATCTCGGGCGTCTTGTCCTCCAGTAGAGCCGCCGTATGGATGCTGTCTCGAGGCGCATCGAGTAGCGGCAGTCCTTCGTCCTGGTGCGTCTTGACCATCTTGAGGTAAATGTAGAAATGCCTTCATCTTGTCGTACGGATAAGACCAGGGCAGAGAGTGCGCTCTCTGGACCTAAATTTTGTGATTTGCAACTGGTGAGACACAAAAAAAGTGACAACGCAATAATGGACGAACTCGAGGTGCAGTTTAATGGGCTCTACATGGCCAAAGTGCTCGCGAAATTACGTGAGAACAACGAGACGCCAGAAGCTGCAGCGATTGCACTCCAGAACGATGTGGTACTGGCGTTATAGCCATTGGAAGGGGTTCAGTTTTAACGGTGGGATGTTTGTCTAGAGGAAATTACACGCGTTGCAGCAAGAATTGGTGACCAAGCAGGCGAAACAGAACTTACTGGACCGATTGGCGCAGGTGGAGACGATGGAGGCGTTGCAGACTGTGGCGGGGGAGAAGAAGGCACAGGTTCAGGCTGAATTTGACCAGGAAAAGAGAGAGCTACAGGCGGCAGTGAGAGAGCGGGAAAACGCACTGGAGTTGCTCGAGAGACTGGCAGAGGAGGTGGAGAAGGAGAAGCACAAGGCCCTGGAACATGCACGCACACAAGATGCTCATGAGAGCGAACTGGCACAGCTGAACGAGGTCTGGAAGGAGATTCAGAAGAGAAATGCACATCGCAAGGCGGCAGTGCAAGTAGCCACGGGAGTCATGATTACAGATGAGGAAGATTGCAATCGTGTATTGGACCAACAAACGCAGAGCATCCAGGAAATGCATCACAAGCAGAAGCAGCACGAGGTGCGTGGTTGAGTTGTAGACGTGACTTTGTTGTCTAAAACTTGTGGACGGTGTGCTGTCGGCTGGTTTTGTCAGGATAAGAAGATTGACATCAGTACACAAGTGAAGCGGACGAAAAAGACGATCGAGAACTTGTCGAAGCAGGTGCGTAAAGGGTGTCTTGTGTGGCTTGGATAGTCAATGGTTAACTTCAAGGCGCTACCTTTACTAGAATGACCTGCGCAGTAAGGACGCCGAGGTGAAGCAGCGAGAACAGGACTATATGACTCTCCAGCAGATGAAGCAATGGTACGCTATACTCTTCAGGATATGTTGCGGTTCACCTCTGATTCTATATTTCATGTTCGCTCCTAGGTATGATCATGTCTGGAACATCCAAAAATCTCTGTCGGGACTGGAGATTGCGAAGGTTGCAGACGATTATATCGAAGTGCGAGTTTTGAAGTCGCATTCGGTGCGCCTATTCTGTGATCCTGAAACCACACGGTTGCAGCGCGTTCAGGTGAGTGGCTACACTTGCTGCGGTTGTTGGCATTTCACTTATATCCAATTCCTGCAGTTCCTCACCCCTGATGTGATCGCTGCCGATCTGGTAGAGGTTGCTGTAGGAGACAACAACGTTCACTATCTGTTGTGCGAGTATCGTGAGCGTGTACGCGAACAACTCGCACCTTGAGGATGACGTTGCGCTGCTTCAAGAACAAACAGTATTGAGTACACATTATTCAACATCATGTCTCTCTGCCTATTGCTCAAGACGCTATTGATGCCAATACGTAAAAAAGTACTTCCTGTATACTGCCAGGTTAAGCCCCTCCACTTCAGCTTATTTGGGAAAGAGGTCATTCACCTGGGCTTCAGGCAGTCCTGCATCCAGCAGCTTTTTGCGTGCAAGGGCACGATCAATCGTGAGTTTCAGCTTGGCTGCTTCGACCTCATATCGCAGTTTCTCACACTCGAGTTTGTTGCGTTCCTCCTCCATACAGAACCGTTTGCGCTCGCGCTCTTCACGCACGGCTTCAGCCAGCATACGTTGTGTGCTTTCGAGCGCTGCAGGATTCGTCCACGGCCCTGTCAATCCAGGAGTGGAAACAGCAGTACTTGGTGCAATCGGAACTGTGCTAGTCCCCGTAGGTGCACTTACAGGAACTGTCTCCCTCTGCTCTTCGACCGTCTCCGGGTCAATTTTCTCGTGCTCCACGTCATTGTCCTCTTCTGGCAATTTCCGTTTTTTCATCGGTACTGGATACGTCGCCGTCTTGGAATGATGCGAGCGTCGATGTCTTCGTCCCTTGTCTTCATCCTGTCCAAAGATGTCATTCAACACGGGATAATAGCGACACATACGGAGCACATGAGTCTCAGCTGGACCGTGTGGGGCGTCCAAGACAACGACTCCTTCCTCGCTCTCCTCCACAGGTTGGAACGTGTACGGGTCGTAGCCATTCTCCTTGAGCCACTCACGCGCGCCGTCGAAACTCCGCTCCAACTCGCTGATCTGCGTGCGGATGTTGGCGTTCTCTCGGTGGTGGATGCCGTGCTGCCGCATCGTGTGCTTGATCTCAGAGCACAGCGCCTCCCGCGTCTCACCTGTCTGTGACTTGCCGTCCCGCCAACGCGCGTAGTTCCCAGGGGCCGTGAGCCACTCGAGCAAGATGGTGATGGACGTCTTGCCGTCACGTGTGGAGTTGTCACTGTCCCAGAGCACGCGCTGGCGACGCGAAGAGCGCGCGCTTCTGGAGACTGGAGGCTGCGACGTTGAAGCTGGCGATGAGGTTGTTGAGGTCATTGATGATCGGATCTAGGTGGCGAACTTGGCTGGTTCGTAGGTCGTGACTCGAAGAATGTATGGAATCTAGAGAAACTTTGAGGAATAGGTTGTGTAAGACACACACAACCGCTGCTGATTATTTCGCGATGCACAATTACTACATAAAACTAGCGCTCTGGGCGCTCGATACGCGGACGCTTAGACATGGCTGGTCCCAGTAGTTTGGTTAAGGTTAATAAAGACCTGTAAGTTGGAAATAATAGTAGGTTTAAATTTTTAACATGAAAACTACACAGATAAAAAGGAAGAGATTTTATTCATGAAAATATGGAATTATGCACTTAGAAATCGAAGATCTCCCGATAGACAATGTTCTTGGTGTGTATGTTCCCGTCTTCGTCGATGGCTTCAGGGTACACGGCTATCTTGATCGCCTTCCGTGAAGTCACCCTCGACAACGCCACATACAGCGGTCCATGTGCAAACACAGGGGACTCGAGGTAGATCCCCACTTGATGGATAGACTGTCCTTGGGCCTTGTTGATCGTCATCGCGAAAGCCGGAACCACAGGATACTGTTTTCGCCGAAGCTTGAACGGGAATTCCTTGTCGTCATCTTCATTGTAAAAGATGATACGCGGAATGAATACTCGCTTTCCCTTGAACGGACCTGACATAATCGTAGCTTCAATACTTCGCTCACGCAGTGACACTACTCGAAGTCGTGTCCCGTTACACAACCCTGCGTCGCTGTTCAAGTTACGAATCATAATTATTGGAGTTCCAACTTTCAATACAATCCGGTGTGGCGGTATGCCGGAGAAATTCAGAGAGTTCAAGAACTCTGGCTCAAACATGTTTGGATCCGCAACACCTTCGAGACTGTCAACAGAGAGGTACTCTTTCGTTTCTCCCGATAGACGCTCCGAGACCATGTCGTTAATTCGCCTCACACTTGCATTCGTTGGTGCCAAAATGGCTCGTTCAACGAAGTACTCATCCGGCAGATTGTCGTCACTGACACCAGGGTACACTGCATCAATAAGCGCGTTGACATTTTGCTTTCGCCTGTCCTCATCAGGATCATCAACACCTCTATCAGAAGTTGTTTCCGTTGGCGGTAGTAGATTCAAGTTTGGCGGTGCTTCCATGCTTTCGTTCTCTTTGGTGTCTTCGTCATCCCATCGATCATCTGCTCGCGCGCCTGGTACAATGCACATGTCACGAGGAAGGCATATGTCGTTCTCACTGATTTCGGAGTTAACCGGATATCGATCCTCCCCAATCTGAAGCAAGAAGTCGGAAAATTCGGCCAATTCAGCGGCACTTGCTGGGTCCGGAGCCGTCTGAACATGCATGTTCTCAGTCAGACGCACTTGTCGTAAATGGCTCCACACTGGGGAAGACTTGAAGCAAGCCCCAAGCGTTTCTGCCCAAGTAGCATCCTTCAAGACAGGCAGGATCTGTCGATGGTCTCCACTGAAAACCATGACCTCGCCTCCGAATGGCTCCAACTCGTTCTTCATAATATCCCTGAACGACCGATCCACAGCCTCGAAACACGTTCGATGCATCAAAGGAGCTTCATCCCAGATGATTAAACTTGCCTTGCGGATGAGTTCTGCCATCTGGCTCTTCCAAGACAGGCTACATGTCGAAAACTCAGACAGTTTAAGTGGGATCCGAAACGTAGAATGTGCCGTGTGTCCTCCAGTCAACAACGTTGCTGCGATTCCACTTGAAGCCACTGCTATCGCCACCTTTCTCTGTAGACGAACATGAGCAAGTATCTGCTCCAGCAAGAACGATTTACCAGTTCCACCTGGGCCGTCCACGAAAAACAGCTTCTGCCCACCGATTGGGTGATTTACAGCTTCGATGACTTGGCCAAAAATGTCTTTCTGGTTCTCGTTCATCTGATCCGCAAGCGCCGCAGTTCTCTCAAGGTCGTCGGGTTCGTACGCTGCTACCTCCTGTGCGACGATATCCATAGGATCCACAGACTAGCGCGTGACTTCATCAGAAACATCACTGTACGTTTCGAGACCAGGAAGGTCATACATACTCAGCGTTTTTCCGTTCGAAATGAGATAGTCCGCCAACCACATCAGGCACTTATACTCTGCCATGCGCCAGCTAACTTCCTCGTCACGGTCAATGTTATTTTGCGCGTCTCTTTCCTGGGTGGATCTGAAAAAGTCTTCGGACAAATCCTTCTTAAACCGATCCCAGAGAGCTGAAGCATGGTCAGGGAGCGAGTAAACCAGAATGATTCCCAAAAGTTGGCGCAAAGCGGATGGCATCTTAAACGAAACTGCCTCATCTAAGCATTCTTCCCACTCTTGATCATTCTCCAAGTACCCGGTAGCCAGTGCTGCGTCGTGAAAGGTATCGTAGACCACTCCATTCACTGTGCGAATATCTTCGAATGATTTGGGTGATCGCCGATGGCACAGTAGAGGCTAAGGTAAAACCGCTCTGGGTCTTGTGGCGAGACGTGTACCAATCTACCCGGCGAAGCAACGTATCTTCTGTACGGTACCCAATGCTTCAAACGACCATCCCACATGTACTTCACAGGCACATCCTTGTACAACAAATCAGCGGTCCCTTCTGGGTCTTGTGTACACAGATTAAAAAACGCGGTCAACTTCGTTCGATCTCCTCGTCGGACCAAGTTCTGAAGCTGTGGAGTCGTTGCATGATCTCGATACGTGATCAGACTCATTCCTTCCAGGTGGATAGGAAGATTCACGACGGCATGTCAAGAACCTTGTGTGGGAAATCCGAACAGCCGCATGCAAGCTTCTACCGGGGAAATATAGCGACCCAGTAAGTACTGTAGAATCTCGCTCGCCTGAATTTCCTCTCCTTCAATAGTGATCGTCGTCATATCCGAACCCTTGTAGACATACTTGTAGATGTGCTTCACTGCCTTGTTTGTAGCGCATACTTCAACGTTGATGTGGCAGTCATATTTCTGCGATAGGAATGGGTTGTAAGGTACGACCCACTGGTTGATCTTCGCGTTATCCCACACCTTCCCCTTGTGGCTCAGAATTCCTTCAGGTCGACGACGTCTCCTGTACGTAGGATACTTATCCTCAACCATTTTCGTTTCTTCTGCGAACTGTTTGGCAAATTTCTTGGAGCATTTACCGTTCTTCATGCAGGGACAGTTAGGGTTTTGATGCCCACAGGGACCGTGCAACATATTTGAAATGACGGTTTCATATAGCTCAGGGTGTGTCTCCGTGTCCGGAAGCTCGGCTGACATCAAGCGGTCGACATCCTCCGCCGTTACGGGCTTGTCTTCCGGTCGCGTAATCAGCAGGATATGGGCGTGTGGTAGACCACGTTTTTGGTATTCCACCACGTGAATCCGGGCAGCTACAACATCCAGTAGACCTTCGTCGAGGTCATTGTTGAGTGTCTTCAGCTTCTGCATGAACACACGCGCAACAATGTCCGGTCGATCAGATGCCTTCTCTCCAGGTCTAAGATTTTCCTTGATTTCAGGCCAGTTCGGGTTACACGTCATGGTGATGAACAGATTGGGTGCACCCGTCTCTCGAACTATAGCCATGGCATCCAGGAAACGCTGATACATGTAGCGCGGCCCTCCCGTAAATGTAGGAGGTATAATGACCTTACGACCGATGTTCTCTGCTTCAGGTTCAGTTGAGTCTACCCCTGTGTCCCGTGATTGCCGCGTAGTAGCCGTAGATCCAACGTTGCGCTACTTCCTCATTTGCAGCCACTCTATGTACATCGACATATTCGTTCCGCAGTGTCAGTCAGACCTTGCAGTGTTTCCAATCGATACTGAAGTTGGTTCTTTTCGATGAACCGCAGGCGTTCTTGCTCACATTTGGCCCATTGGTCCACACAATACTGCTGGGTCAGGCGACTTCCTCGGAGAATGAGAGATTTGCTCGCAGTGCGATCATGAAGAACATATGATTCGTACTCTCGCAGTGACATGGTCAGTGGTTTACCGTTGCTGTCCACGGGATTGCCCACATATGGGAGATCATATGTCCATCCTGGTTCTCCGTACGGAAACAGGAGAGGGTATTGAAGTGGATCGTAGCTCTCACTCGTTTCAAAGATCCGTTTGATGCCTCCCTGACGCGTGTTTAAAATGATATCTCTATGATCGGCCGCTGCTCGATCAATAATGATAGCTGCCACTTTGGATGCAGTGGGTACATTGTGGGTACCCGGATTTGCGTTCCTCGCCACATGCAATCGAAGCCGGAGGTCCTCATCACGAGGGAGAAACTCATTGAGACGCAGCGCAGGATTATCGCCAGGTCTAGCTTCACCAGCAACTAATTGCCGTGCAAACTGCTCCACGGCTGCTTGGTACGCCGGTCCAGCACGATCAATCAAGAGTCTGCGAGCGTTTAGAAACTGTTGGGTGTACCCGTTGTGGGCATTCATCACTTGGTCGATTTTTTCCAATATGGCTGGGTCCAATCCATCTGTCATCCCCATCCGGCTTGCTACGTGTGCTTCCATATCTGGATCATTAATGTATACTTGCGCAAACATCGGTCGACGGTTGAGTGGCGGTAGCAATGCTCCCATGCGATGGCAAACAGAACCCTGTACGCAGAAGTTGTACACACCACTTCGGGTTACCCTTTCGTCGACGTTGAGGGAGCGGGTATGTGAGGATCCCATTGATGTGAACGCAAAGACGTTGTTGTATGCGCGGGTCAATTGCTTAAATCTCGGGTTGCCAAAGAGTCCGTTAAGTTCAGCTGGAGCTTCACGAGGGGGAGGAACATTCACCAATCCCTTACGACAACAACTTCCTTCGGTTTCGTCGGGAAATTTCCAAGCGCCGCAGTGCTGACAGACTCGTTCGTGCTCCAGGGTATCGTCCGTGTACCGGGAGAAATAATGGCGACCGCCAGGAATGATAGCGGGATCGAACTCTTCGTAGTACGCAAGCCCTTTTTGGTACTTTCGAGACCGGCGTCGAAATCGTTCTCCCTCTCTTCGTCGATCAAGATCTTCTTCTGTCATCGCATCTCGTATGGCTTGCCGAGCGGCCGCGGCTCGAGCTCGTATGATATGTTGTTCTTCCTCCGTCATAGTCTCTCTTGTCGCTCGTCGAGCGGTGGCGTCTTGATCGCGTACAGTCTGACGCTCTTCCTCCGTCATGACATCTCTTCTCGCTCGCCGAGCAGCGGCGTCTTTATCTGGTATTGCCTTACGCTTTTCCTCCGTCATGGCATCTCGTATAACACGCCGAGCAAATGTATCTCGATCACGTACAATCTGATGTTCTTCTGTTGTCATGCGATCTCTGTGTGCTATATGTGCTGCTGCATCCTGGTCTCGTACGTACTGGTGTACTTCATCTGCCATATCTTCTCGTCGTGCGGCTTGCCCAGCTGCATTACGCTCTCTTGCATCCTGACGCTCTTCTGCGGTCATCTCACTACGACGAACAGATGTCGCAGCAGTATTCTCCTGACGTCGCTGTTCTTGTTGCTCAATCGAAAGCTCATTTCTTTGGATGCTCTGGAAAATTCGGTTATACTCGCGTAATTCTTCCGCTTCACCGGGATTCATTAGCGCACGTCGGGCTCTAGCACGCAGAGCGTCTTGTTGCCGATCTCGATCTATCTGAGACTCCGATCGGTTAGCTCTGGCCCGACGTTTCCTCTCCGCATTAGCCGCACGAACGCGAGCTAATTGAGACGGGGTCATATTGGCTCTGGAACGTCTGGCCGTTGGACTCCGTCGTGGATCTGGGTGATTATTAGTTACAGGCTCGATGCCTTCAGCAAACCCAGAGTTGGCAGGTCGTGGAGGTTCTGCGACAGTGGCTGAAGTACTTGCAACAGTTGCATTCTGTTCAGACCCGATCTCAACAGCCTGCAACGCATTGACAACGGCCGGAATGGAATTTGCATTCTCCTGTTCTCTCGTCTCAGACTGCTGCTTTCTAAACCGGATCAAAGCTGCACTGAGGTTCTTCATCCGTCGTCGCTTTGCAGCAGGTTCTTCGTGACCTTCTGGCGCACGATAGACTGCTTCGATTTCTTCTTCGCTTCCATACTTGCGTTTTCTCGCCATTGTTCCTACAAACACTTAACACAAACCTACGTTAGTCTAAACTCTTACTTTCTTAGTTGTCTACATCTTCGCGCTTCTTCTTGTGTTGAAAAAACGTGCGGTAAGCGGTTCCAGATGCCGCGGCAAAAAAATTTCCTTTTACCGAAGTAAAAGGTCTCAGTTCACCGCTAAACAAAAGGTAAGCCATAAGCCCTCAAGTCACTGCCCCCAATGACTCGACAGGTCCACGACCATGCCACGTGGCTGTCCGCACGCGCCCTGTCGCGGACACAGAAGCACGGGACTGGGGTCACCCCCAAATCCAACGTGCCGGCCCCATACACGACCACTCTCCGAGGATAAGGCAGGCGGCCCGGCCAAGCCGGCTCTTCTCGCCACATGGATCTGCCTCAGCGCCTCGGCTGGGTATGAGACTTCCCATGCTACTTGCGGGCAAACATGGGCGCCTCAGGGTCGCGGCTCCGTAGAGCAAAGGTGCGACAGGACTAAACCTTAGTACGACAACGGGCTCCAGCTGCAACCTCCTATCGCCTTCGTGTCCTGGAATTGTGCCTCCGGGGTAGAAATCCCCGCCTCGGAAAGACACTTTTTGCCAGAGAGGAACGAAACTGTGACTCTACTGTAACGTTTGCTTCGAGAGGGTCGTCCTGGCAACTCTGGGCAGGGAATGGGCTCCTCTGGGGGCTGACTAGGCCTCATCAGTATGGCCGTCTTTGGATACCCATCCCTCCGTGCAGTGGTGGATATCTCACCCAATGCACGGCTCCGGTTTCCCTCTCTAACGCGCACAGTAAGTCTTGGTTGCCCCAGAAGGTACCAGTTCTCCCAACAGGAGGAACTCCCGAAGCCGTAAAGACTTTATTAATACGTTAACATGCTATGTGGCTACACCTATCTAAGTTCTCTGCGGCGCTCGCTTTCTCTTAGCTGCTCTAGAGCCCGCGCCGTTCGCGCTCCTAGTGTCGTCGACGGCGCCGATTTTGAAATGACGAAATTGAGACAGTCCAATACAAAATGATACTAATGCGCCATTTAGAGTTATCGAGATAATCGTGTTTAAAGTTAGGCCATCGATTTTCGGATTTAAACGAAGTTTCGAGAAATCAAGCAATTAGTGGTTTGAAAAACCAAACTGTCACTAAACTGAGCTCTCTCATTGTTCTAACAGACCCAACAACAAGATACTAGTCTCCAAGCAAGATGCTCGGTCAACTACCACGTCCGCCTTCGCCCTCTCAAAAGTTTGCTTCTCCGGAAGCTCCACTAGCCAGCAGCCCCTCTGGAACAGATGCGCTTACTTCAGTACTCTACAGCTGCCCTTCAGAGGGATCCCAAGCTGTCCACATCCAGCTCGCGCAGGACACAGAACTCGAGCAGTCCACCCAGCGTGAAGACGCCAATGATGCAAGCGGAGAGGAAGATGTCGACGAGCCTGACGACAGTGATGATGAGGACTGGAGCGGTAGCGAGGATATCGAAGCGGATGATGTGGTGACTGGGGAGAGCGCTGGAAGTGAAGCTGAGGAAGAGGACATTAGCATCAATTTGTACGACGTCGATCTTCAACAGCAAGTTGCAGGTCTGATTAGTGCTGACAAGTGCAAGCGGCGCTGTCTTGAGGGGAAGGCCAAGGAGCTTGAGTGGCTGACGTGTTCACTTGGTCAAATGACCAAGGCTGAGAAGACTACCTGCATCCTAACGCTTATAGGCGTCCTAATGCAGACGGATACTGCATCAAGACGTCGTGGTACTGGTGAGCGCGAGAAGTTCCACTTCTTTCTGCCGTTCGTAGGCCATGTTTGCCGTACTGCTTTCGCACACTGTCTTGGCGTACAGCCACTTACTGTGCAACGATACAAGCTCCGTGTCCGTGAAGGGAACATAGCAACAAAGGAGCACGGTAACAAGCTGAACAAGAACGCGTCCACCATCGACGCAGTGTGGCTCGTGCGGTGGTTCAAGGAGTTCGCTTCTGAAGTTGGCGAGGTGGTGCCCGTGAGAGTTCGCATGCAAAAGACCAAGGACGGCGTTGTGAAAAAATACTACAGTCGAGAAGACTACACCCTTCTACCACCTACCTTTACCTGGGACGTTCTCTACGATGAGATGCACAAGTACGTTGCTAAAGGTCTACGCGTCAATGAACCCGCCCGTACAACGTTTAGGAAGCTTTTGTCCATCCACTGCCCTACGATCAAGATCCGGTCCGCACAGTCAAACGTCTGCAATCTGTGTTCCATATACCAGACACGCATGCGCCACGGAGCAACCGCAGAGCAAACTGAAGAGCTGGGTCAACACACAGTGTCTGCACGTCGCACGAGGTAAGTAGCGGTATGTATCATTTTGAATTGTATTTGGACACTAATATCAATTTGATTTACTATGAACATAAGACGAGAGTACAAGAAGGACAAAGGCGACGTCCACGAAGAGGGCGACATCAGCAAGGACTTGGCTGTGATCGTCATGGACTTCTCGCAGAATTTGACTGCTCCATCGGTCACGTCAACACCATCGCAGTGGTAATTTTGTTCATTGCTTGCTGTGAACGTCTTTGGCATTTTTATGAGAATGAAGGGACGCAGACGAACTATTTCTACGACGAGTTTGCCAGTGGGAAAGGCAGCAACCAAATTAACTCGATGCTACAGCACTTCATCCGTACTGTGCTGCTTCCAGCCGGAAAGAAACGACTTATTGTCTACGCGGACAACTGCTCCGGCCAGAACAAGAACAACCAAGTTATCAAGTTTTTACTGGCGCAAGTCCACATGGGTGTCTTTGAGCGAGTCGACTACAAATTTTTTGTGAAAGGCCATACAAAAAACTCTTGTGACCGTGGCTTCGGCCACATTAGGAAGCATGTATCTCGTCAAGACTGTTGGAGTTTAGACGACATCGTCTCTGCTGTGAACGATTCTGCTACAATCAACACTACGGTGCACATTTCGCGTGGAAATACGTTTTTCAAGAGCTACAAACCATTGGCTGCTGAATTATACAAGACGTTGATTGGGGTACGTCAATATCAGATATTTACGGCAGTTCAAGACCAACCTGGTGTAGTATTGTGTCGCAAAGGACCGGACAACGAACCCGTGGCACAAGACCTACGGCGTAAAGTTGACGGACCCCTCACGGAGCCTGAGAAAGTGGCACGGATGTTCGCACACTTCTTGGAAGACTTGAGTCCTCCTCCTCGCAATACGGAGAAAATGCTGGAGCTGCATAGCAAAATCGGACCCCACGTCCCTGAAGAGCATCAAGAAAATTGGATCTACGCCACACCAAGTGAACAGGAAAAGTAGACGCAAAGACAGTCAAACAAGCTCGTCGAGAGCACCGTGCTGCGATGGCTGCCAGCGCAAAGGCGAACCAGGATCGACGTGGCAGGGAGACTGATATTGATGCCCTACGCCGAAGAAGTCACGCAAATGAAGATCGGTGAATTTGTAGCAGAGAGAGCTACTCGAGAAGGCTCAACCAAAATGATACTTGTGTTCAGGGTGAAAACAAAATGATACTTATCGAGACCAGTGTCACTATTCTGAAAATTTGTACGTAATTCAAAATTTAACAATGTTCTGATACGAATTTGAAGAAATCAGCATTACCATTGGCTCCGCCGTGCAATTTTACATCTAAGTAGTCAATAAAAAAAATCCGTGTTTTTGGTCTGGGACAGGAGATATATTTTTAACAGGGCACTGCTCGGTTCGTATTTGGTTCCTGGAGCTCTACATCGTCTCAAAATGAAGAAGAGACACCCTTCTTTCGACTGATACCCTTGAATCGCGATTCGTACTTAGGTTCATTAGTATTATTTTGTTTGGCGTAGTCTCAAATGTGAATTTGAAATCCATTTAAGTTCGAGATAATTCGATTAGGTTCGAGATACTTCGATTAAGTTCGAAATCGTTCAATTAGGTTCGAAAAATCCGATTACGTGCGAATCGAGAACGTTCCAGATAAGTCCGAATCATAATGCGGACAGTGCTACTTTTGTAATTTCTATAAAGAAAGTTCCGATAGGTGCAGCTGTTTTGATATGACAATTGCTAAACGGTAGATCTGAAGCCACTTTTCAACTTACCAGGAAATACATTACTGGTAACTACCTGGGAACCCAGCACAAGTGTCTTCGTTTCCTACGAACACAACAAGCGTAACTCATTGGTGATCAGACTAATGTGGTGGAAATGCAAGCATTTGTGTGAAGGAGCATTAGATTTACGTCAGCAGATGCCAGCCACAGCCCTTCTAGTTATCAAAAGTCAGTCCCAAAAAAATTGAACCCGATGCAACTCAAATACTACAAGTAAGACATTGTTTTGTTCGTAACGCCCTCGGAACTTCCCTCCTACTCCAATACAAGTTTGACTTCCATTGCAAATTGCTGTATCTTGCGCACGTTCACGTAGCTTGGCACCGTCATCCTCTTGCGGTTCGAGTCAAGATACCTTTGGTATCGGAAATCAGTGAATCTATCTGGTGGAAGCACGAAGTACAGTCGTGGTGCAGCAGGATTTCCAAGAAGTTTTAAAACGTCGTGGAGGTCTGCCTGCTTGCACGGGTGTTTGTGTGCACCAGTCACCTGAAACAACACATCCGGCTTGATTATCGCATCCACCGACTTGTAATTTTTCGCCGCTGGCCGCAGGTAGATTGTTGTATCAGCAGCGATAACTTCATTGTCGTTATTGAAAACGACAGTTGGCCGTTCAGACAGCTGGATTGATATAACACCATCGCCGAGATCCCTCGTCGCAGCAGTACTGTCTTCCATCGCAACATCATCTGCATCCATAGCATCATCATCACCCTCGCCTTCGTCCCAGTCTCCTTCCGTGAGATATTCATCATCGTCGTGTGCCTCACCGTTGTCGACCAGGCGCCGAATTCGAAACGTTCCACCTTGTGGCAGCACTGAATGCACATGTTCTTCAAACATATGTCCACGGAGCACTGCAAGAGCGCCAATTCCATCAGACACAGAAATGAAATCCTCAAGTTTCTGCTTATCCTTCACGTACAGGCGTTTATAGACCTCTTGCTGCACATATTGCGATGCGAAGACGAAGTCTTTGTTGGAAAAACATTTGCTGACACGATAATGAAGTAATCGATGTGCTTGAGCGTCGTCCGCATCAAGTTTTCTACAGGCGTTCACCAACCAGTTGACGTCAACAATGGCAATCGCGTTTTCAAGCAACACCTGTTGGTCATCCAATTGTGCATACCGCAAGACATAGCGTGCGATACCACCCCATCGACGAAAACAATCGTGCACGACGGCCACTGGTGTATCCGAATACATCAGCTCACGACATGTTAGAATCTCCTTCATCGACCACACTGGCATGTAGCAGGATCGGCAATTCGTCTTGTTGAATTCATACCAGATGGAGCGGCGCGGCGACGTCAAAAGAATCGTCTTCGCTGGATAATATGTTGGCTTGACGGCATCCACAATGTAATATGTTGTAGGCTGGTCGAGAATACCAACAAAGTCTTGCTGTGATCCTTGAACCACCGTATCGCGAGAAAACAAGAAACGCTTCTTGGATCCCCCACTCTCATAAACAACCGTCGCTCCAACACGAGCTAAATGCAGCAAGATTACATAGCCAAAAAACGTTTTGCCGATTCCTGGATTGCCGAGGATCACGAGATGCGGTGTGTTCGTCGCTTTATCGTGGATCATCTTCCAACAAACTTTCCATAACTGCGAGTAGCAATGACGAATGTAGATACGAGAGCCTTGTGTCGAATCGCCAAAAAGAAATGTTCCTTCTGGTAATGCGATCAATGCGTCAGCTTTGACCTCGGTACGATCGTTCAGAAATGCTTTCCAAAATGCGACCAGTGCTGGCGGATTCAACGACATACTTTGCGAGATCGGGATATTGCCCACAACAAGTTGGCGATCTCGAGGCTCGTGTGGCTTCGGAAGTTCCTCCGGAACCACCACCAGCACGTTCACAGGATCTCTCCCTTCAGCTTCTTCTTCTTCATCCACTCCGCCGACATCTCCATCCGACAATCCCACACGCCGTAGCCTCGCTCGCGCCGCATTCAACGGCTTCAGGCCAGTGGTGTCCTCCACGCCATTCTTCACGTCTGCCTCCGTCAGCCACGCGCCGCCCTCCGTCTTCGCCAGAGAGAGCTGCAGGTTAGAGGCAATGACGCTCCTGAATTTATCGTCGTGTATAAACATCTCTTTGATTTTATTCCAGATCACCTCCTTCAAGTCTCCCACTGTCTCGCTCTCGTCGATGTTCACAGGGAACGCGCTTCCCGCCACACCAAAAATCGCACAGAAGAGCTTCACCATCTTTCCTCGAGCGGCAGATTCTAATGAGAGGGAAATTTTCTGGCGTACTTAAGCGGACACGAAATAGGAATGTTCTTGATGGTAAATTACGGAAAGTAAAACTGCCGGCGTATTGTTCCAAGTATTACTACTACCAAATGTGTCCTCGTCATGTGAACGCTTGTGTGGCGACGCTTTGCCAGCTGCCGGTAGTTCTTTCACTATTGCTTGCCCATTCTTCCTCGCCACAAGCTCCATTAACAATTGATATGTCCCTTCGACAAGCAGAACCACTTCAGGGCCATTGAAGGAGACGTATGCCGGCAAATCCGACACAACAGCAATCCCCATCGTCGTGTGTTTAAGTCCAACAGAACCACTATCAACCTCCATCCCGCTTGAACCAGCGGTTGCAAGCACCCCGACAATTGAAAGACGGAATGCACCGTCAGTTTCATTTCCCGACAGAGGTTCCGCCACGACAATATGTATATGTTCATCCTGCTCATCGTAAACAGCTCCCAATAGCAAAAGCGGCACGACACCCCACGGTGCACATTCATATACAGCGTTCCACTTGGCTCCTTCTTGGTCGTTCTCAGCCTTCAAGAGATGCAACGTCCCATGTCCGTCGCAATACACAACCAATCCTTTGTCTGCCACTTGCACCAACACATTCTCCTGTCTCGTCGCCAACTGCAGGAAGTTGTAAATCTTCTCAAACTTCACCCCATCTGCCTTGCGGTCCACAACCTGCACAAGATGATGCTCTGCATCCACAAAGTACGCGACGCTAGCTCCAAAGCTTTTGTTCAAGAATGGATCAGCCGTCAGGGCGTTGTAGTGCACGCGCGATTCCCATTGCGCCTTGCGCATGCTCTGACCTGCATCCAGCGATGTTAGCGCTGCTATTGGTAGCGTAGTAGCGCGCTTGACGACCCATCCGTAGCCAGGACGTAGCGATCAAAGTCCTTGTCAATGAGCGAGCGATTGACCTGCATCTTTGCGAATGGTTCAACTGCGACTTGTCTTCGAGAATCAATACCCTGTGGCTTATGGTAGAAGATATGTATAAATTATTACAGGTATTTGGCGTCGCTTGATGTACATAGCGAAACGATGAAGGAAGGCTCGAGTCCGTCGGTGGTGGAGGTGCAGCACCAGATCCGCGCGAATGCGTCGCAGTTACAGGACTATTTCTCGGATCTTTATGCATGGGAAAAGAGTATTGGGAAGGAGGATTCGGCGCGTAAGCGAGCGGCCAAGGCGGTGAAGAAGGCGTCAGCAGATGCGACTCCACCTCCACGGACGGCAAGAGTCGTTGGTGTTGGCAATAAGAGGAGTTTGAGTGGAGCGAGTGCTGCCAGTGAGAACAAGCTGGATGCACACACTTACGATAAAGGATACAAGCGTTGGGAGAAATTTGATGTGGTATACTGCTTGGTTCTTGTGACTCTTATGCTACGGTAAAATGATTGATGTTTTGCTATGACAGGATGCCGCATTAAAGGAAGCAGACGAAGACGAAGGGTCTAAGCACAAGAAGTTGATGGAGAGTTTACCTGCTCCAGTTGCAGCGAGTGAGGGTTTGTTGACTACAAAGGTGACTACTAAAAGTCGAGAGGAATTGGAAAAGGATGAAGGCAATGCGCACTATAAGCGGGGGACTATGTGGCTGCGATCAAGAGCTACACGCGTTGTCTGGGCTACAATCCCCAGAACGCAGTCGTACTGTCAAACCGCGCAATGGCGTACCTGAAGAATCGCGAGTTTGCCAACGCTGAAGACGACTGTACACTAGCATTGAAGGCTGACCCGACGCATGTCAAGTCGTACTCACGCCGGGTACTGCACGCAATTCGTTGGGAAAGCACCGACTGGCATTGATCGACTTTCATCGCGCTGCAACTTTGGATCCGAAAAGCCGACAAATCCAGACACAGCTGCAGTTGACTCGAGAGCTTGTTAGAACAGCTATTAAGCGCTCTCCAAAACGCACCGAGTTTACGATTGAAGTTTCTGGAGAGAACTCATCAAGCAAGCAGCTTGGTCCAGAACAAAGCAGCAATACCAGTGAAAATAAGGAGAATGTCGAGGTACAACAACAAGCGCAACCTCCTCTAGACACGAAGCATAAGACTTCGCCGCTGCAGGAGTCAGGCACCGCAACTTTAGCTCCGTCTTCTCAATCGGCCATGAAATCGGTGCCCGAAAAGAAGCAGAAAAATAAGAGTTCAGCCATTCTGCCCAAGCTACCCAAGAAGGCACCCACCACTTCGTACGAGTTCGGACGCGTGTGGAGGACACTAGTGTTGCGTGGTGACGCAGAGCAGAAATACCTCTTGCGCAACTTGCGACTCGATTACCTGCGCATGATAGACCCTCCTACACTGCCCAGTATTTTTAAGACTGGGATGGAATCTGATGCGCTGTGTGAAATCTTCCACGTCCTTCGCCATGCCATGCAATCAAACGAAGACTCAGCTGGGCGAAATGACAACATTCCACTTGCTTTTTCATTTTCCAGCGAGCTCACAAAAGTGCCACGCTTTAACATGACGATCATGCTTCTATCGGACCGCGAGAAGGCAGATATGGTGTGGGTTATCACGCGATTGGAGGCATCACTAGAGGATGAATCCCAAAAGCGCGAAGTAGCTAATCTAAAGAAGCTGTACGAACTACCCTGACACTCTAACAGAGCAGTATACCAGGTGATCGAACCAAAACGAGATCTTTAAACTTTTCAGCTCCAAGCTGCTCATCTTGTCTTATTTGCTGCAGCTCTTGGTCGCTATTCTACATACAGCAGCGTCCACAAGCGATGACTGCGTGAGTTCTTGCTCGGAGATCTTGTAGAATTTCTTGATGAGCTTCACATCTCCGTCGGTCAGTTGCGTGCCCAGCTCGTTGAAAGGCACCTGCATGCCTTCTACCAGGGTCTCTACCTCCTTCAGTGTCGCCTCGTCCGCATCGAACACACACACCACTAGCGACGTGGTGTCGTCATTGACTCCGAACCGTTTGAAGGACTCGGACACATTGCGCGATCCAGACATGTTGAAGACCAGCTCGGCATGCAGACTGCGGGTAGTCAGGCGGCTGGACGCATCGCACAGCAGAGCGCGGGAGGCAGCGGCGTGCACTTGGAACGGTCCAGCGATCTGTCAACCAGAAACAGTAGGTCATCAGATATAGGCGTCTAACAGGATGGTAATTTGTCGCCAGTACCAGATGCGCATTGATCAGCGCAACATCGAACTTCTTGTCCAGCAAACCTTGACGCAGCTCTGGGCTGTTCTTCACGTCCGTGTAGTACCCCACGTGGAGCGTCCTGCAGCACACGCGGAGAGGATCAGATTAGGAGAATATGTCGTGCTATTGAGAGAATACTACTGTACCGGTTGCCGAACAGCGCGTAGCTGTGCTTCTCCATTGTCATTTGATCGATTGGCACGACTGGAATGTAACCCGGGGTTACGACGGGGTACGAAGATCATGTGGTGCACACATATTAATCGTTCACCTAAACACTGCGTTTCAACATGATTGCTCATCCGATTGATTGCCTTCAAGCAAGAGCTGGAATCAATGGAACCACCGGCTCAAGGTCGCAGCGAATGCAAAACGGATAGCATGCCATTGCACATGTACTGCAGTGGCGATGCAGGAAGATACCGCTTCCTATCAATGTTTGAACCACTGGTGCATCTGAGATGCCGCTTACTAACCTGCCGAGTTCGTAAGCACACACGGCTACGTATGCATGCATCTCATTCTTTGACCACCATGTCCACGTGGTTGATGTCGTTTTCACTTGCCAGGGATTGAATCATACCGCCAATGGAGCAGGAGACCTGGAGAATTCGTTCCAGTCTCTTTACGCCAACAATTGCTTTTGCCTACGTGGCAATAAAAGATTTCGTATCCCCAATGATTAACAGCCTCGTTGCTGCTGTACGTCATCGCAGTGGTTGTCACATCAGCTTGCTTTTCATGTCAGAATCTCCGTTTACGTGCCAGTGCGGATTTCATTGGCCAAAAGGAAGCTCAGCCAATGAAAAGACGTAGCGATTTCGACAGGGGACAGCCATGACACGGTTGCTTGGATCGTGCGGTCCAACAACAGACTCATTTCCGGATTCTCTCCGCGGGGCTCAAGCGATCTCCTCCTCCTTCATCCCTCTATCTGTAGTCATGGCTGACCACGTGGACAAGAAGCCGCGCATCGGCGAGGAGCTGTGCATCAACACGATCCGCATGTTGTCGGCCGACCAGCCGAGCGCCGGCAAGTCGGGCCACCCTGGCGCCCCCATGGGCTGCGCACCCATGGCCCACGTGCTCTTCGGCAAGACCATGAAATTCAACCCGAAGAACCCCAAGTGGAGCAACCGCGACCGTTTCGTGCTGTCCAACGGCCACGCCTGCGCCTTGCAGTACAGTATGCTGCATCTGACTGGCTACGATCTGCCCATCGACGAGCTCAAGAAGTTCCGTCAGTGGGGATCCAAGGCTCCTGGCCACCCGGAGAACTTCTGCACGCCTGGTGTTGAGGTGTCCACGGGCCCACTGGGTCAGGGTATCTCGAACGCTGTGGGTCTCGCCATTGCCGAGAAGCACTTGGCTGCTGAGTTCAACAAGGACGGACTTGACATTGTTGACCACCACACGTACGTCATCTGCGGTGACGGCTGTCTGCAGGAAGGTGTCTCCTCGGAGGCCTCGTCGCTGGCCGGCCACTTGGGTCTTGGCAAGCTCATCGTGTTGTACGATGACAACAAGATCACCATTGATGGCAGCACTGATATCTCGTTCACTGAAGACGTGCAGAAGCGCTACGAGGCCTACGGCTGGCACGTGCAGATTGTCGAGGACGGTAACTACGACCATGCTGCTATCCAGAAGGCTGTTGAGACGGCCAAGAGCGTCACGGACAAGCCGTCGCTCATCAAGATCCACACCACGATTGGTCTTGGCTCCAAGCTCGAGAACACCCACTCGGTGCACGGTGCTCCACTCAAGCCTGATGATCTGTCGGCCACTAAGGAGAAGTTCGGTCTCAAGGGCACGGAGTCCTTCTTCGTCCCGGAGCAGGTCAAGAAATACTACGACAAGACTGCCTCTGGTGCCGAACACGAGAAGCAGTGGAACGAGCTGTTCGCCAAGTACGCTGAGAAGCACCCCAAGGAGGCTGCCGAGTTCACGCGCCGCATGGAGGGCAAGCTGCCAGCTGACTGGAAGAAGAACATGCCCAAGTACACACCTGCGGACGCCGGCAAGGCCACCCGTCAGTACTCGGAGATCGCCCTGAACGCTGTCGCCACGGCTCTGCCGGAAATTGTTGGTGGCTCGGCTGATCTGACCCCGTCCAACCTGACGCACTTGTCCATGTCGGGTGACTTCCAGAAAGACACCCCCATCGGTCGCTACATCCGCTTCGGTGTGCGTGAGCACGGTATGGCTGCCATCTCGAACGGTCTGTTTGCCCACGGCGGTGTGCGTCCGTTCTGCGCTACGTTCTACAACTTCATCGGCTATGCTATGGGTGCCGTGCGTGTAAGCGCTCTGTCGCGCTTCGGTGTGATCTACATCGCCACGCACGACTCGATCTTCCTCGGCGAAGACGGACCGACCCACCAGCCGATTGAGATGAACGCGTCGCTGCGCGCCATGCCTAACATGTACGTGTACCGCCCCGCTGATGGCAACGAAACCGTGGGTGCTTACATCGCCGCCGTGGAGAACCAGCACAAGACGTCGGTGCTCGCGCTGACCCGTCAGGGCCTGCCGAACCTGGCCAACTCGACTGCCGAGAACGTGGCCAAGGGTGCTTACATCGTTGCCAACGTTGCCAACGGCGCCGAGGTGGAATCGCTGGAGGGTGAGCCGGACCTGGTACTGGTTGCTTCCGGCTCTGAAGTGTCGCTCTCGATCGATGCTGCTAAGCTGCTGACCAACTACAAGGTGCGCGTGGTGTCGGTGCCGTGCCGCGACCTGTTCGACGAGCAGTCGGTCGAGTACAAGAAGGAGATCATTGGCGAGGGCATCCCCGCCATGAGCGTGGAGGCCGCTGCGACCTTCGGCTGGAGCACCTACTCGCACACGCAGTTCGGCCTGGACCGCTTCGGCGCCTCAGCCACGATTGCGCAGCTGAAGGAGCAGTTCGGCTTCAACCCGAACACCGTTGCCGACGAGGCTCGCAAGCTGGTCAAGTTCTACGACGGCCGCTCGGCCCCCAGCCTCTTCGACCGCCCTGCTCTCCGTGTGCTCAAGGCCACGGATCACTAAGCAACGTTAGCATTAAGCTGTACCCCGTAGGCGACCAAGGATGAAGGAAGCAACGTATCTGGTCATCCACTTCAACGTGTCTGTCTCGTCTCAGCAAATTTTAACGAATCAATTTATGTACACCCTGTGGTTGGCCAAAATCCAGTTCCATTTTACCCAATCAAACTATGAAAATTTCATCAAATTCAAATTTGAACTTTGAAAAGACAGAAGCCAAGCTGCTGCTGCATGGTCCTCTTCGTGCGCTTCTAGTGTCGTATCCAGGGGTATCTACGCGTCCTCTTCAACGTCCATGGATCCAGCCGTGTCCTCCTCTTGTTCAGACAGCAGTTCGTGCTCTCCTTCGTCCTCTTCAGGCCAGAAAATCCGTCCAAAAACAGGGAAAAATCTCAAGAAATCCTCGACACGTAAAGAACTCAAGCGCTCGATCGAGAAGAAGTTTCGGCTGCGATACACGTCACTACAGCAGGCTTATGAGCAGCGGCTGGAGACGCTGGCTACGCGCGTGCAGGAAGTCGTGAACCAAGTGCATGAAGACGCCACAGTTCACTGTCTACAAGAGAATGCGCTGACTCACGAGTACGCGAGTGCGCGGCTGGGCGAGATCGTCCACGAGTGCTTCTATGGAGAAAGAGAGCGCTACGTCAAGGCTATGAGCGACCAGATCGCGTGGCAAGCCAGTGATCTACGAGAAGCGCAGCAGAAGCTGCGAGTTGTGCAGAAGAGAGAGAACGACGCTCAACGGCAGTGGAAACTGACGCAACGAGACATTCAGGCACTGCACCATCAGTTGGATGTGAGAGTGAAGGAGTTACAAGAGCAGAAGAAGAGGGAAGGAGAGTTTAAGATGCGATGTAGAAGTGTGATTGAAGAGCGAGATGCAGCGAGAAAGGAGGTGGAGGTGCTGAAGCAAAGTGTACAGGTGATGGAGACGTTGCAACAGGAAAATACTGCGCTGAAGGAGAAGATTCAGGACGAAGAAAAGGAAGGACAGGCTGTACGAAACGAAATGGAACGGAGTGTCAAGCAATTACAAGAGGCGAAGAATGTGCGTGGCGTATCGTTGTCTTGTGCTGAAAGTTATTGTGGTTGATAGTGACAGTGTACTTGTGCTGTAGAAATTGGAGTTGGAAAAACAAGCAAGTGAGCATGAGGTGACTCATTTGAAGCATTTGTTGTCACTATCGGAGAGCAAAAATCGGGAGATAACGCAAGCGCTGCTGCAACTGCAAAGCGAAGATTATCCAAGTAAACTGGCGCGTTTGGAATCGGAACTTGCACACCATCAACAAATGGCAGAGCTCGCCGAGAAGGATCATGAAGACCTTAAGAAACGATATGAGGAGTTTGGCGAACAGGTAGAACAGTACATGAATGAACAAACACAAGAAAAGACGGCACTGGTTGTAAAGGGCGATGAGCA